>CM073003.1:114913258-115195758 GCA_037038555.1 Rhynchonycteris naso | reverse complement strand
CCCCTCCCACACACAAAGAAAACCTTGTCCCCCAAAGACTACAAGGCACATCATCCTCATTTACTGGACGAGCACTTTCAATTTGGGCTCCAATCCTATTATTCGGGAGATATGAATTGGCCAGTGGGCACACCTCCAACAACAATATTTCAGAATTAAAATCTAATTTAACCACGACGACCCCTGGAAGTGACCAGGTTCTGGTAAAAGCGTAAGTGGCCATGTGCTATTCCTTCCGCCCACAGCGTGTTGGCAACGGTCGCCAATCATCCTTCAGCATCTAAGCCCTCTTTCTCTTCACAGGGCAGGCCGTAAACAGGAGCTGTGCGTCGCTGAAGCTGATATATGTGTGACACTGAGACCAGGTCTGGAAAACGCAAAAGAGACCATTTCAGAATGTCTAAGTAAGGAGCGGGGGCAGGAATGGCTTGAATAAATGCATGGTTTAACAAGTAATTATACACTGAGGATATTAGCTTAGGGAATAACGCAATATTTTTTGGTTTAAAACTTTTTTATTTTTTAACAGAGCAGTGAAATAGCAACTTGAGAATCAAAAAGCCCTATTCTCATGGGCCAGGTCTATTCTTTATTCCCTGTGTGACCTCGGGCAGCTCACTTAATACTTTGTACCTCAGTTTCCTCTTCTGTAAAATACAAACAACCGAGGTGGATGGGCATATTTAATGTGCTTGTCACCGAGCAAAGACAGTGGCAAGCTGTGTGCACTTTATCCATGTAATTTCCTTTCTCTCATTAACAAGTAGAAAGAGATTTGGCCTTCACATACTCTGTGGTTTTAGAGGGGCGGCTTCTTTTAAAGGTAGAGATTCTTGAGGCTAGGATTATTTCAGGGTTTCCTTTTCTTTCTTTCTTTCTTTTTTTTTTTTTTAACAGGGACAGAGAGAGAGTCAGAGAGAGGGATAGATAGGGACAGACAGACAGGAACGGAGAGAGGTGAGAAGCATCAACCATCAGTTTTTTGTTGCCACACCATAGTTGTTCATTGATTGCTTTCTCACATGTACCTTGACCGCGGGCCTTTAGCAGACTGAGCCACCCCTTGCTGGAGCCAGCGACCTTGGGTCCAAGCTGGTGAGCTTTTGCTCAAGCCAGATGGGCCATTCTCAAGCTGGCAACCTTGAGGTCTCGAACCTGGGTTTTCCACATCCCAGTCCACTCTATCCACTGCGCCACCGCTTGGTCAGGCAGGGTTTCCTTTTCTTTATAATAACATCAGGTACTAGAGACCGAGTTCTTTAGCGGACCCAGGCTGAAGCCCAGAGTTATTTCCCTGAGGCCCAGGCCTGACGTGTGGGATGCACCCCAGTTAGTTTCTGTATATTGGAAAGACCTGGTTTCTGGGGTACTAATTTCAGACCAGTGGGAGCACTCACAGAGTATCTTCCTGTTGCTGTTGATTTAAGCTTCAAATCCTGGGACCCATCACATCCTGGCTGAAAAAGGCATGCTAACCGGCATCAGGTTACTCCCTACCTTGCCTGGATTTAGCTCTGAAATCTAGGTTCCAGGGCGATGGGACTGACTCTAAGCTCAGCCCCCACGTTGAGAGTATTAGTAGAGATGCCTCAAAGCCATCTCTAATCTCCTGGATGATGCCAACTTTGAAAACTTGAATAAGAGCAACTATAATGAGTAACAGGGCTTTATTGAAATTCAATATCTAGACATGGGCTTACTGTATCAATTATTTTTAAAAAGTGGAAGTCACATTAAAACCAGATACTGTATTTTAAACAAACTGGCAGGCCTGGCAAGGAGAGAAGAGTGCATCTCAGATTAAATGGATCAACAGGAAGGCAGCTTTCATTTTAAAGGTCATGACAACCCCCCCCCCCCCCCCAGCACATATAAGGTACCAGGCTAGTAACTGAGTTCTGCTCTCAGGAGAGGGGTTAGGGGACTCAGGAATAAGGAACCGGAACTTCCCCCGAGGTTGACTCCACCCACAAAGGAAGTCGTGGAACTCCTGCACTTTCTACTCCTTCTGGTTGTCCGTGAACAAAGACAAAAAAAGAGGTGACACGTGAAAAACTGTGTTTGTAGCAGGAGTCATGAAGCATTCAGGATGACATACTGCGTCAGCTGCAGTTTGTATCAGTTCTCTCTCTTCGACCTCAGGGTGAACGCTTTCCCTCACAGTCAGACGTCGAAGATTTGTTGTCTGCTAAAAATGTCACAGGCCTACTCCCATTAAATATCAAGCATGTCCCTAAGACAAGGGACATTTCTGACTCAGCCAAGTCCATAATCTTGGGGGCTCGGAGGAAGAATGGAAATCCACTCCAGCCACACTGTCCAGCTTCCTGGTCCCCCCGACACATGGAACAGGTCCAGCCTCCGGGCCTTCGTATTTGCTATTTCCTCTGGCTGGGGTTCTCTTCCCCAAGCTCTCTGCACAGCTGGCCTCGGCACTTAATTCAGATCTGGGCTCGAATATTATCTCGTCCATGAAACCTTCTCTTACCACACCACTACCTAAGATGGCACCCGTTTCTCCTCTCTGTTGGTGCAGTGCTAATATCACACATCCCATTCTTACCTACTTGAGGATGGTTGGTACCCTCACTAGAACCTGACTCCATGGAGAGAGGAACACTGCTTTGCTGATTGCTGGAACGATACCTGACAGATAGTAGGAGGTCCATAATATGTTTTTTAAAAGTAAATGTGTTATTTTTGAAAAAATCTCTAAAGCCAGGTCATTTCTTTTTCTCATCAATAAATTGAAATAGTCACATCTAACACTGTTAAGGTTTCCAAAGAAAGTAAAATACTTTGAAAAACAACTTGGAAAACCTCAACATTCACAATTAGTCATTGCTTTTATCATGTTTATTGTTAATTAGCTCTTAATTAACAATTGTTAAATCCATCTGCCAGTTGCTGATGGATTTAGAGGCTCTGCCTTGATCTATAAACTTGTCCAAGAGTGGGTGAACTCTTGAAAGTAGTAATCATATTTTATTTCATTTTTCTTTACGCCCGACTTAAAGAAGACATAATAAATTCTTGTTGAATGGTAGATAGAAAAAATGGATGGATGGATGGATGACATAAATAGGATGACTTAGTAGAGATGTAAAGCTCTGACTCAGAGAGCTGGGAATTAAGACAAAATGCCAGATATGGTAACAGACCAGCACCTGAAGGCTCCCAAACCAGGCATCCTGAAAACTATCTAGATTGAGCCCTAGTGCATAAATGCAAGCTGAATCACTAGTCAAAAAAATCAATAGAACTGTTAGGATTATTCAAATTATCATAAACTGGAGTTCATACGTGAGCCATGAAGCCAGTGCGTTACACGGCAACAGATACAAGGCCCTCCAGAGAGATGGGAATTCCTGTACCTAAGTGTGTGGCCGGCCCAAGGCCACATGGGAACGGCAGGGGACATCTTGTTTGAGTGGAACGAAACAAGCTTTTGTAACTGGTTTACCACTGTGTGGTCAAAAATGACCATGAATTCACTCCTGGGTGGGTCTGGGCACTGGAGACCTCAGTTAATAAAAAGGCATTCTCTCTGGTCACACTTACTTCTTACATTGTGTGAAATCCATAGTGAATGTAGGAAATATGTACAGTAGGTCTACTGATGCCCACAACTTATTGTCCATGGTTCTGGTCCATGAAGACAGAAGAGGCCAGAATTAACTGACTGTATATCTAGATATAAAACTAAAGAATTATAGAGCAAGAAGAAACCTTGGAGACCAGGTAATCCAACCTTGCCATTTAACAGAAAGAGATTGGGACTCAAGGCTCTGGGGTGACTTGCCGACAGTCACAAATGTAGCTAGTGGCCAGACTGAAGCCATGAATTATGTCTCTTGACTTCCTGCCCAGTGTTCTTCCCACTTGAACTTTCTGGTAGTACTGAATAATGTCCACATCAGTCAGACCTTTTTGAAAAGTGACCACGGAACAGAACAATACAAAATGTCAAGCAATGAATTCAAACAGGGCCCTTACCTTACTCTAGAGTTGTTTGTAGAATTCAAGAAATTTAAGTCATCAGGAAAAATGCCCAGATATACCAAAATAGCAACATTCCACCAATCACCCTGAATTTATTTTAGAGCCAGAAAAACCCTTAGCAATAATTAAGTACAATTCTCTAATTTTATTGGTGATTAAACACATTGTAGAGAGGTTACTTTTCCAGAACCACAGAGCTGGTTAAAATGAAGAATCATCGATCTAATGAAATTATTTTTACACTATTATAAACAGCTAATCCAACTGTCTGGGTATATGGGTTGCAGAGATGCTTTAAAATTTTCCTTTTCATTCTAATCAAACCAAATGGACCTTCTAGCAAAAAAAGAAAAATGGAACAATGGAGACCAAGGGCACCTACCTTCTAGGAAAAACACTCTAGGCCAGTGGTTCTTAACCTTTTTTGAGGTACCAAACCCATCAGTTTCATATGCACATTCACTGAACCCTTCTTTAGTGATAAATAAAATATGATTCTTTTTTCCAAGTTCATGACATAGGTATATGTTTTTTTACTGGTGCACAAAATGAGCTGTGCATGAACATCCCCTTGCTCAAAGAACAAAAGCAACAAAGTGCATGAACTCACAACAAATTACGGTATTACTTTATTCTGGCCTCCGCGGCAGAGGCTTCTCCGAACCCCTGAGACCGACTCATCGAACCCCTAGGGTTCGATAGAACCCAGGTTAAGAACCACTGCTCTAGAGGTGATGTCATTTGCTCTATAACAGCTAAAAAACAATTCACATACTAAACACACCTGATAAAATGCAATTCCCTAATGTTTCATGTGGGGATGAAGGAACTGGATGAACCTGCTCGCGGCCTGACCTGGAGTGGACAACTTACTACACTTTTGTCGGCTTGATGGGTAAGTGGCTGAACAGAGAAAATACAAGGCCTATGGTAGCTATTAAAAGGAAAGAAAATGTATTTTACTTTTATAGCACATCTTGACTTGGATGAGCTGCATTTCCAGATCTCCACAGCTTTCCATGTGGCCTCTGGCTATCAGATGGACAGTGCAAGATTTAAGCTTTTTCTACCACTTGCCATTGTTTTTCCACAGAATTTTACTTTTGAAAACTTCCAGCAAGACCCCAAATCACTTGGATCATTCAGGTCACGGTGACCTGCACAATCTCCTTCATTCGCGGCACACTTGATCCCTCGGGTTAGGTCGCAACTCAAAGATTTCTATTTCAGTCCCAGCAGCTGCCCGGATGTCCCCAACTCAACATCTCATAAAACCTCAATAGTCAGACTGAGGTGGCCAGACACGGAAATGGGAAAGGAGAAATCTAAGCTAAGGTCCGTGGTGGAATTTCAAACACAAATACTCTAGGTAAGAGGAAAATCCTTACTTTTGCTATGGAACAGCCCTATGCTTTGATACCATATTCATTACCATGATCTTCTCCCCGACATTTCAGAATGTGCCCTATTATTACGTTCTTGGTTTGTCACATGACACAAACAATGCTTGAGAGAGTCAGAGACGCATTCAAACCATGCTCATGGGAAACTGTCAGTGGGTCGGAATAGCTCCCCGAGTCCTCTTTCTGTTACTTAGTGCTGTCCCTCTTATCCAATGCTCAGGGAATGCTGTGACCTTTTACATATACGGTGTTCTGTAGGTATGGCTTTTGAAGGCAATAAAATCTTAGTGCTAAAATCTCCTGGGTCTCTTAAAACCTTTAGCAAGTTCTTTAACCTCCTGAGACTTAGCTTTTGGAACTTTCTAAAGAGCACCACTGGTTTTCAGTAGTGGAACTTGCAAGGTGGGAAAAGTAACCAACATTATAAACTACGCAACACTATACCTGGAAGAGAACAATGTCAGAAAATATTGACCCCTTCACCCGCCCTGCTCCCCAAACCTGGTTAACTAAATAAGCTGTTAGAATGGTTACTGTAAGTGCCCATCCACCCTGTGTGGTAGCAGCCATGCAATTGGGGTAGAAGTGATTCTTCTTCCCACTCCAAGGGAAGACTGTGATTAAGTCCGTCTTTGGGGTAATCTGATTCCCCTTGCACAGCGACTAACTCAGACTGAGCAGGAGAAATCAGTTGGTTCAATCAGAGTGCAGCCCAAGAATTATAGTCAAGGTAGAGAGAAGAAGAGAAGCTCTCTTATGCTCTGGATATGCTCTGTTAAGCAAATATGATGGCTGGAGCAGTGATTGCCATTTTGTTATCATGAGTTAAACCATCATAGAAAAAACCAAATAAATACATTCCCTCTAATCCAGGCAGGACTGGTAGGGACAATAGAAAGCACTCTACAGTTAAGTCCAAAATAATGACCACTGGACATCCCTCAGACCCAACGATGTACCTGCTTACAGATGGCCTAGGGTATTTGTGACAGCACCTTGTCTGGCTGTAGCCTCAGCCATCCCACTGAAGGAACAGAAGTGTGAGGCAAGGCCATTGGAGGGTTGGCCCTTCCATCTATAGGGGTTCCTCCTGGGACCCCACACTTGTCAACACACCCTTCTAGTGGTGTCTGCTTTGGTTCTAAGTTATAGCAACTTCATATGTTTCAGTCAAAGCAGGTTACTTCTATCATGGAAGGTGGTGAGACTGGCAGGAGACCAGATTCTGGAACTTGCCATGTTTGTTAGTGACCTGTGAGCAGGTGGCCTATATCAACTGCACCTCCCACCTTCTCTAAAAGAGCACAACTGTACAAAGACAGAGGGGAATGAAGTTAGAGAAGACAGAAACAACTGTTTCCTGACGGCCCTGTCTATCATTCCCTGTGCCTGTGCTACTGTATTGGGCTGAAAAGGGAGCTGCGGTACTCTTGGAGTGGTGAGTAGGGGTGAGACACCACAGTGGGTGGAGCAAAAGGAGTGCACCCTCCTCAGGTCTCAGTGCTTTACGGCACTGAGTCCCAAACTCAGATGCCCACTGAGGGTGAGTCGGTGACGTGAATGAATGAAGCCGACACCAGGTAGAGAGTGGGAGAGGACAGACTGACAGGGGCATAACTGCTCAGTGCTAGTCATACATTTTTGACAAAAACTCTGAAATCTTTTTTTTTAATGTAAAAGTTCCTTAATTTTATTTATTTATTTATCTATCTATCTATTCGTTTATTTATTCATTATTTTTCTGAATTGAGAAGCAGGAGGTGGAGAGACAGACTCCCGCATACACAAGGCCGGGATCCATCCAGCATGCCTACTAGGGGGTGATGCTCTGCCCATCTGGGCTATTGCTCTGTTGCAACCGGAGCCATTCTAGCTCCTGAGTCAGAGGCCATGGAGCCATCCTCAGCACCTGGGCCAACTTTGCTCCCATAGAGCCTTGGCTGCGGAAGGAGAAGAGAGAGACAGAGAGAAAGGAGAGGGGGAAGGGTGATGCTTCTCCTGTGTGCCCTGGCTGGGAATCGAACCTGGTACAACCACACACTAAGCTGACATTCTACCATTGAGCAAACTGGTCAGGGAAAAGTTCTTTACTTTTAAAACTTTATTATTTTCTCTCCACATTGAGAAGATCAAATGAAATACTTGAGTGGGTAGATTAGGCTCAGACAACAGAGGGATCTGACTGGATTACTAGACAGGATACTGGATGGTGGCTCTATGGCCTTGACCTTAGAAGTGAAGAGTGAGCGGGGGAGATGAGGAGGACCATGGTTCCCCTTTGTGACCTGAACACAGGCACCTCAGGGGATAGAGTTCCCAATGACAATGGCTACGCAGATTCCTGTTGGGACTGAACGTTAACTCAGTGGTCTTGGGAGTGTCCACAAAAATCCCTGAGGCTGAGCAAGGTTGGTCGGGATCAGAGCTCTACCTAACCCCAAAGGACCTCGCCAGGAGGGTGTTGACATCACCTGTGATCACCACCGTTGTCTCAGGACAAGGCTGTCAACCTGCTGGGGGAAAGGAGCCCACTCAAATTCCTGATTGAAGCTTCTCAGCTACCTCAGTGAGGATGCACTCAGTGATGAAAGACTGATAAATAAGGAAAATAGAGAAAGTTGACATCCTGTAGAGTAGGTACAACTGTGACAGTTGGAACTGTTCTCTCCATGTGACAAATGAGGTAATAATGAGAAGTACAGCACAACTCTCAAAGTCTGCAGAGCTAGTAAAGGGCAACATTTGCACTTGAACTCTGGTCTCCGGTCTTAAGTCCCCATGAATCCACGCTGCCCCTTCAAGTGTTCGCCCTGTATTCCCCGCTTTGTTCCTATCTTTTATTATCTTGTATACTACCTAGATGGTGGTGGCATTTTGATCCAGAGATTCCAAGAGTATTCGAACAAAATATTATTTTCCCCCATTTTCTGTTCACCGTCTATGGGATGAGTATTCTGGAGAACATACTTTGAGAAATGCTGTATTATGCACCTAATGATGTAGAAAATAAGTGATTTAAAGGTAAATTTTTACTGCCCATTTTACTTCCATTACTATTATTTCAGTTCATTAAAACAAAATTTAGATGAAGAATCCACGCCTGAGATATTTCATATTTTTTTGGTTGCTCTTAAATGTTTTTAAACTGTTGGCTGGGAGAGTCTGAGGCCGGTTACCATGTAATCAGAGGCACTTTCCAACAAAAGCTTTTCAAACTGTGAAACGGGTTCTAAAATTTATACCAAGGGGTTTTTAATTTATGGAGATGACTGAGTGATGTGGAGAGGGCAATGCCATTGTAAGAAGAAATTATCACTTACTTTTTCTGAGAGAAGAAGGGGGTACTCCACTCCATACAGGGCCACATGGAGAATTACCAGGTTTGGCTGGGCAGAAGTAGGCATAAGGGGGCAGCCTAGATCACAAATTTTATTGAATTTTCCAAAGGAATGGTAAGGTAGAGTAAACAGGACTGGCTAGTGTGAATAATTCTGGTATACTTTGGGCTATAGGGTGGTCTTTAGTTGTCTGGTAAAGTGGCACTGTGATGACTAGGGCTGGGGGTGAGGGTTGGGGTGGGAGGGAAAGTTGGTTTGGTATGTGCAAGTTAGAGAAGGAGATTCTTGGGACCACAGACCTGGGATGGATTGATTTGCATATGAAAGATGTAGTAGGCAAGTTGTTATTATCTTTAAAAATTAGCTAGTCCTAAAAGGGTCAGGCTTTCTCTGGGTCTGTAATGCCTTCACATTCCAGAGCATGAAGAATAGCAATAATAACAAGTGTCAGTGAGAATGTGGAGAAGAGTAACGCTCATGCATTAGTGAGGGGACTGCAGACTGGAGCAGCACTGTGGAAAACACTGTAGAGGTTCCTTAAAAATTTAAAAATGAAACTGCCTTATGACCCAGCAATTCCACTTCTAAAATGTATCCAAAGAAACCCAAAACACTGCCTGACCAGACAGTGGTACAGTGGATAGAGCATTGGACTGGGATGTAGAGGATCCAGGTTCAAAATCCCAAGGTCACTGGCTTGAGCAAAGGCCCACCAGCTTGAGCATGGAGTCGCTGGCTTGACCATGGGATTGCAGACCTGACCCCATGGATGCTGGCTTAAAGAGCAAGGTTGCTGACTTGAGCAAGGGGTCACTCGCTCTGCCCCGGTCAAGGCACATATGAGAAAGCAATCAATGAATAACTAAGAAATTGCAACAAAGAATTGATGCTTCTCATCTCTCTTCCTGTATGTCTTTCCCTATCTGTGTCTCTTTCTATTAAAAGAGAGAGAGAGAGAGAGAGAGAGAGAGAAACTCAAACCACGAATTCAAAAGCATATATGCACCCTTACGTTCACTGCAGCATTATTTACAATAGCCAAGATATGGAAGCAACTCAAACCCACCAAAAGATGAGTGGGTAACAAAATCATGGCACGTTTGCTCAGTAGAATACTACTTGGTCTTACAAAATAAAATCTTACCTTTTGCAACAGCATGGATAGACCTAGAGGGTATTATGCTACGTGAAACAAGTCAGAGAAAGACCAATGCCATATAACTTCACTTACATGTAGAATCTAAAGAACAAACTAATCAAACAAGCAAAATAGAAACAGACTCCTAGATACAGAAAATGGGCTCAGGGATTGGCGGGGCTAGGGACGGAATTGAAGAGTACAAATCGGTAGGTACAGAATAGTCACAGAGTTGTAAATCATAGTCCAGAGCATACAGTCACTAATATCATAACTATATGTGGGGCCTGGTGGGTACTTGGAGTATCAGGGGTGAGGGGAAACCACCTTGTAGATGGCATGATTTTATAAGCATTATGATATACACCTGAAACTAATACAGAATAATGCTGAACGTAAACAGCAATTGAAAATAAAAAGAATAAAGAAAATACACTTACATTGGGCCTGTGATAAATAGATATCAAATAGACAAAAAAATATACAAATATACTCTTAAAAATCATGGCAATCGGCCAGGAAGAGGTCCTATCAGTCCCAAGGCAACAGTTAGTAGGAGAGCCCAATGAACTTTCTCCCCAGGAGAGGAAGTCCCCTTAACAGAGTTCAAGTGCAGAGAACACTGGCACAAGTGATCCAGCCAAGGAAGGCTTTCCTTTTCCTCTTCTCCCTGGAATTACTGAAATGAGAATTGTTTCTGTGACCCTAAGTGTACCGAGGACTCTTCATTGTCTGAGACCGACCAGAAAAGCCACGCCTGCGGTCCATTCACCCAAACACAGGGGAAACATGAGGTGTACCGAGAGGGTTCTGATGTGTTCTATTGTGTCTGGGAGAATAACCTTGTCTGAATGCGCCTTACGAGTCTCACTTGCTAAATGTACCGGTTCCACCACAGTATTATATAAAAACATATACATATTAAGCAAATGCTGTATTATGTGGGTTCCATTCTACTCAATGGGGCTCAGCAATACCAAAGGCTTCCTTAAAAGTAAAAACAGAATATAGAAGAAATTGAGTCTGAAATATACTTTCAAACTATGTGCTTCTCAGTTCATTTAGCACTGACAATTGTATGGGTTTCTTTCCTTTTTCTCTTTTCTTTCTTTTTCTTCTACTATTTAAGTTCACTGCATTAACACTTGTGAAAAACTGCTGTAGCTTGCAATTCTAGGAAATGGTGAATTCCAACAAAGCTTCTTGCAGGCCCATAAAATATCTTTCTCAAAAAACAAGCAAGCAAACACAAAACAAAACAAAACAAAAAATACACCCTGATGAGATTACAGGGCTAAGATATATTTTGGGACAAACCTGTTACTTAGATTGGTGACGTCAGCTGGTCTGGAGGCACATTTTTAAGAGGAAAGGATTTAGGGATTCCAAGAGTCATCTTTATAACGACAGCAGGCTGAATAGGTGCCTCTCTGGGTGACAGTTTTCCCCTGCGCTGGTCCCGCCAGAGAAGTCTGGGATTAGCATCTGCCGTGCCCCGTCCCTCCGGATGCAGCTCTTAGCTACAGAAGCATCACCCTGCGTCCTATTTTCTCAGGGGCAATTTCTTTTCTCCAGTTTCAGATATGGTCACTTCTATGCCCAGATCCCAAAATTAATTTCAAATGCCTCCCTTCAAAAGTTTTAAACTTTAAGTCTGCTTATGGCCATGTCTGAGTGTAAAGATTACACCAGAATTTAGTCTTTCTGGGTGTTAGGGGTGAAAAATGATGACTGAGGGTTTTTACTTTCTTTTTCTTTAAATCTCCTCTAATCCACTGCCTTCCTCAACTCTCCTATCAAATGAATTCTGTCCCTACTGTGGCTGCTCCCATTTCTGCACACCCAATTTGTATCCAGAACGCTTTCTTTGTCACCAACATTAGGGATTTTACTAATGCTTCAAAGATTAACTCACAACTCACTTTCTGTGGTGGGCTGGAATGCAAGCCCCCACACTGGAACTGAAAGGGGCCCAGAGACAGGGCTGAGGACCCGGCAGACCCCCATGCTCCCTCTCACCCCCCAGATTCAAGTAGCAGCATAGAAGGGACCACACTGAACGTGCCGATTACTTGGCTTGGCTTGCTGGTAAGTGACATGCAGACCCGGGCTAGCCAAGCCTGCCGGGGCTTCAGTGATGAGAAAGAGGCAACAGCTGACTGTCGCCTTCGGCCAGGGCGAATCACACCAAGGCAGATGGACTGCCCTCCCTCTGATTTCCCACTCTGCAGCCATGGGAACTTAATTCTTCAAGCCCTCATGCAGCCTATTCAAAAATATAAAAAGAGATGTGGTGCCTCTCCTGCACATCTTTCTCTTCTTCTTTCTGCCTTTCTCAGGTTTGACCACTGCCTCCCCCAGCGCCATTGCTCCTCTGCCTGGGGCCTGCCCCAGCCCTCTAGGATCCTAACAGGTTCCCTCATCATCAGAACATGCTTAGTCGGGTGCCTGGACCTGCCGGAGAAACACACACTTGTGCTGGCCCCCCAGGAGTGTGCCCAGCTGTGCAATGTCCGGGAGTGTGTGCCGGGTCACAGTGAGACCTGCTGAAAGTGCTGGCTGGAGGGAGGGGCTGGAAGACAATGGGAAGCATGGAGTACCTTGTCGCCTCCTCTGTTTTGGACGGATGGATGGATGTAAGTCCTTCTGGGGAGCCAGGCAAAAAGAAGAAGCTGATAGAACTCGTCAGCACAGGTTTCTAAATAAGAGACAGGCTGCTGCATGGCCCGTGAGACAAAAGGCACAGAATGACAAGAAATACTTCTCTCTGTGGATGATGTGCTCTGACCTCCTCTAATACCACCAGTCTTGGGAGAACCCACAGCCTGAACCCTGCCATGAGCTTCGCCATTCTGAAGGCGCTCCATGACACAGAAGGGCCAGGAAGGTCAGCTCAGCCGAGAGGGACCAGAGTCAGGGGTCACGGTGACTGCAGCGGGAAGAGTGATTTGTTGGGAGAAAGGAGGGACCCCTTTGGGGATGGTTAAAATAATGAATGGGGATACTCTGATTAGAGGCTAACTTGCAGCAATTGCAGCAGAATGGCATAAAAGGAAAGGGTGGTGCTTACTGTATCGTCAGAGGCTGGTAGAACCTGGCATCTTTCTTAGTTAATGGTGCAGGAAAATAATAGCTAAGCACTACCGCTTACTTAGCCCTCACTGCATGCCAGTCACTACACTGCCATCTCTCTTTACCTATGTTTGCTCTTTTCCTCTTTATACCAACCCTAGCATATGGTGTGACTATCACCATTTTGGAGTCAGGGAAACGGCGGTCGGTAACTGTTGATTAAATCCCTGAGATGACACAGCTAAATTGTGGGGCCGCTGAGACACAATGCATATGAGCATCATGCATTGTAATATCATGGTAATATCACCCAACAGCACAGCAAAAACAGGCACATGGGCCCTGGGCACACACTGTTCCTCTGTCTCCCACCTTCCAGTCTGAGTTATGAGGTTTCCTTTCTAGCTGTTGCCCTCATTAGCCTTTTAAAAATCCCAAATGAAAGAGGGCGCATCCCCTAAAGTGATTTGCACTTCAGTCAGGACTCAGATCAAATTTGCTGCGTTTCCCACCCAGCTGGCTGCTCTTTCTGTCACCAGCTGGAGCGTCTCCTGCCTCACCAAAGAGAGCCGTCCACAGGGCTGGGCGGCCCACGCGCAGGGCTCCCTGGCCTGCCGCCAGCAAAGAATCCAGACCAGCTGCCCCGGAAGCGCTAAGGGGTCTGCCCAAGCTGCCTCCAGGAACGGGGCGCCCACAGCCAGGCCTGGGGTTCGGAGCCAGGGCGAGTGTGCAAAAGCCTCCAGTGTAGCCCGCAGCGTGTCCGAGGGAGCTCCAGACACACACATGGCGCTTACACAAGGCTGTTAAGTTTGGAAGAGTATCTGGGCCTGCTGAATTCCATGACTGTCCCATGGTTTCTCCACCTGGCACTGCTGACATCTGGGCCTGACTGTCCCTTATTGTGAGGCTGTCCTGTGCACTGCAGGGTGTCTAGCAGCACCTCTGGTCCGTACCCATCAATGGTAGCCACCCGCCTCCCCACTTGTGATAACCAAAATATCTTCAGACATTGCCAAATGTCCCTGGAGGGACAGAATCAGCCTCCTATGAGAACCACTGCACTTTCCCATCCTGATAAAGCTGTGGTTTGATAGGAAGAACTAGACTAGGTTCAGGAGCCAGGAGACATGAGTTCCAGGCGCCACGCAGCTCCCGCTAGCCCACCGGCCCCACGAAAGTCCCTGTTGTTCTCTGGGCCTGTTTCCACGTCTGTAAAACGAACTGTTTCTAACAGTGTCGTACGAGAAACATCCTGCCACAGTCGAAACTGGTGTCTGAGGAATTTACACTCATGTCGTCCAGTGATTAATTAGTGTGTTGCAATTATCACTTGGTGTAGTCAATCTTCCAACTTTATCCATATGTGTGGAACACTATCTCATTGGTGTTTCCATTTGGAAATCCCTAAGGTCTGTGAGGACCTTTTCATGTGCTTATTGGCCACTTATGAATCTTCCTTAGTGCAGTGTTTAAGTCTTCTGCCCACTTTATTTCATTGTTCATTGTAGCAATATTTTTTATATATGATTACTATAAGTCCTTTGTCAGATATAGATATTATAAATATTTCTTTAAGTTTCTTGCTTGACCCTTTCATTTTAATAATAGTATCTTTTGCGTAAAATTTTTTATTTTGATGAACTCTAATTAATCATTTATTCTTTTATGTTCAGTGCTTCTATGTCCTAAGACATCATTGCTTTTTCCAAACTCACAATGATAGTCTTATATATTTTCTCCTAGCAGTGTAATAGTTTTAGTTTTAAAGTTTTAGTGTGTGATCATTTCAAATTAATTTTGTTGAGTACTGTGAGCTAGTGGGCTGAGATTCTTTTGAAAAAAAAATTTTTTTCAGCACCATTTATAAAAGAAACATTTTCTCAAATTGCCTTGGAGTGCTTGTCAAAAACTGATCGACTATAAATGTGTTGACACCACATGCTGAGTCTATTTCTGGACATTCTTTTCTGTTCTGTCATTCAATTTGTCAATTCATCTGTCAATCTCATACTGTCTTGATTCTTAGCATCATACTAAATTTGGTAGTGTAAGCTCTTTAACCTTTTTCCTTTTCAAGAATACTTTGGCTATTCTTATTTGCTTACATATTTGGGGCTACATTAAAACTATAGATCAATTTGAGGAGAAATGGCATTATGGTAATATTGAGTTTTCCGGTCTATACTATGGTATACCTCTCGATTTAATTATACATTTTAAAACTTCTAAAGAATAGTTTCTCCCCTATTCTAGGCAGGTCTTGTTGTGTTTGTCTAGAACACTGACACTCATCCCTTAGTAATGGGTGCAGAGTCACCCAGTTAATTTCACCCAATTAATTCCCTATTTTAGGAATTTAAATTTGAGCAGCTAAATTCTTCAACTTCAGTATCTGATAATATATTGTTTTTGACTGAGCTCCCAGTGATAATCTAGCTCCTATATTTCTGTAGACTGTAGTTGTTAAGCTTTTTTTAAATTTAGTGTGTTACCCAATTTTCTTCTGAACATTTTATTAAGGTAAACTGTTGCTTACAACCAAGAAACTTTTTGTTTTTTTTGTTTTGGAGAGAGTGTGTTCACCTCCAGAGTCTAATTCCCATAATTAATGCAACATTTAACATCATTACAGATGAACAATTTAAATCAAATTAATTCTTATTATGATTGCTTTTGAGATACTCTGTGTCATTCCACGTTGAAATATTTTGATAGGGCACAAATGTGTCACTTGGCAAAAATGTCTTTTTGAGAAAGTTCAGAGTGAAAGAAATAATAGAGAAACATTTCAAAACATCAGCTGCTCCAAGAATTGTATAGTAATCTTTCATAGCTAATTAGAAGCATAGTCTATGGACTAATTCTTTTAATATTCTTCTCAGATAATATCCCAGCAGTGAGGTGAGAAACTAATGGTGAACATACACCCAGCATTCCCGCTCCCCCATCTGTGGTTCACACTCTTAACCAAGCTATTTTAGCATGTGGGCAGAGGCTACATGGAGCCATCCTAGGTGCCTAGGGACAATGCACTTGAACCAATCAAGCCATGGCTGTGGGAGGAGAAAAAGGGGAGAGAGAAAGAGATGAAGAGAAAGAGAGAGAGAAGGGGGAGGAGTGGAGAAGTAGATGGTCACCTTTCCTGTGTGCCTTGACTAGGAATTGAACCCAGGACTTCCACACACCAGGCTGATGTTCTATCACTGCGCCAACCAACCAGGACCATATATTTTCATATTCTCTCTTTCTAACAAGGTGCTCAAGAAATAAGTGAACTTGACTTTGGAGAGAGTGTGTTCACCTCCAGAGTCTAATTCCCATATAAGCCAACTTCTTTCCCTGACTCTCAGCTCCCTAGACTGACTTTGATGTATTTTGTGTAATTTATAGGTAATTCCCCAGTAGAAGCTGATGACTTCAGAACATGTGCTTCTCTTGAGGACCACCATACTATCTGAATGTATTAGGCCAGCATGAACTGGGGAGACTCCAGAACTAGCAGCATCGCAGTCTTCTGCTTGACCTGCCATGTCTGCCATTCTCAGAGTGTGTATTTTGACAGCTCTGAACCTCACATCAACAGCTCTGGCCTTCACATTATCTCTCCTTGAAATCACTTCTGTTTTTTGCAGCTGCTTCCAGTCCCCATCAAATGCATGTCACTTGATACCAACCCATGAACGAATGAACTAAATCAAGAAACCAGGAATAATTGTGAAGCATGCTGGGGTTGCGGTGAGGACTAAGTGGCATAACACATATAAATTAGTCTTTAGAAAAGGACCTGGAAAATGGTAACTATATATTAGCTATTTCATTTTAGCTGTTAGAATGGTAATCATTTCCCAGATGCATTAAGGAGTGAGTTGTTTCACTTGTATTGACTTTCCAAAGTACTGAAATTCATACCTTTAATTTAATCCTTTTACATGAAAATTGGTTGTTAATATCTGGAAATCTCATGCAAATATATTACTATATATCCTTGGGTATCTCCTTAAATATGGTTACTAATTTAAGGGACCGAGTTATCGATAGCTTGGATTATCATCAGAAGCAATTACAATACAGGTTACGACAGATGCTCTCAAAGCATGTGGACTGTTTATCTAATGACATGATTTGTAAAGCCTTTGGGTAGTGGATCCTTCTGAGAATTGGATCAACATTATGCACCATTTTTTAAAAATCTTTTTAAAGACTTTATTCATTTTAGAGAGGAGAGATATAGAGATAGAGATGAGAGAGAGAGAAGGGGGGAAGAGCAGGAAGCATCAAGTCCTGTATGTGCCTTGACCAGGCAAGCCCAGGGTTTTGAACTGGCAACCTCAGTGTTCCAAGTCGATGCTTAATCCACTGCGCCACCACAGGTCAGATGAAAGTTATGCACCTTTACTCCAGGAAAAGTGCACATACGGACAAAAATAAAAATTTAAAGCTCTGGTATATACAGTTTTAAGAGAATTCATGAGCCCTTTAAGTCCACCTTGTGTCTCTAAGGAGACCCAAAAAACCCATGCCTCACACTAAGCAATGATGATGAGGAGGACAAGGAAGATAGAAGCCTTGAAAACACTCTGCATTTTTCACTATTCCAGGGACTAAGCCAGGCTTTACGCGCATGACCATACTGAACATTCCCAAGAGCTCTGTGACGTCTATTCTGTTCACACCTACTTTTACCCATTTTTCAGATATGGTAACTCAAGATCAGAAAAAGGTGCAGTTACACACAGCCCGCACCGATGCTTTCTAGGTCTTTCTTCTCCATTATTTTCCCAACAGTAATCACTGCCGTATCTAATAGAAATTAAAATGCAACCATTTATTGAGCTCTTGCTTCATGCTAATCAATGGTATAAAGCCTTTATATGTAAACTCTCGTTTAACCCTTGCCTTGCCACCCATGATGCATAAAAAGGTTTTCTTAACTCGATTTATAGCCACAAAACAGAGACTTAAGCCTGTGTCACATGGTAAAGGATGCAAGTAGCAGGCCTGGCTCTAAGTCTGACTTTACTCCTAAATGCTATGGGCTTTTCCTTTCCTGCTATTTCTTGCAGCGACCGCTATTCTATGTACACCGTCAATAAACTTAGCCGTTTGTTCCTAGGCCAGAACTGAGGAGAACCATAGTTCCGGCTTCAGGTGAACAGGGCTCCCCGGCCCCCAGCCAAGTCCATCCGTTCCATGCACAGACTCATGCTCACCTCCGCAGGGGCTCGGGGTTCTCTGTAATCAGCTCAGGCTTGTTCATTATTAATAAGCTTAACCTTTGAGAAGAGCTTCCTCTCCCTCCTACATAATTATGAAATATTCTCTCTCTTTTAGCAACTGCCTTGTCGGCCAAAGGGATCACAAAGCGAAACCTTCTCACAGCTTTAAATGACAAAGGAGGGCCGCGGAGCATAACGAGGTACGCTGTCAGGTACAGTTTCTGTTTCTGCCTTTGTAGAAATACACGCCCTGCTCCTTAACAGAGACTGTCTGCATCTGCGCGTGTCTTATTTTTCCACACAAGGTGGTCTCCAGAAGCATCGGGGTGTGTCCACACCACTTTGTGTTCTCGTGTTTGACTTCCTTCCTCAGTACAGTGAAGAACGCTGCAGTGGCTTGTTCTAGTTAGATGCACCTGAATAACAGACCTTAGTGGGTTCCTCTTATTCGGCTATTCTGAATACCCCAAAGTATATCGCATATATTCCGTTCCCCACCCCCACCCCACCCCCGGGCGCTTGCGTGTGCCCGGCGATGTTCCATAGATAACTGAAAGAATAAAATGACAGTTCTTTTCGATAGTATCAATAATAAAAGTAGTAGTTTAAGCCAGGAGTCGGCAAGCCAAGGTCTGTGGCCAACTCCAGTCTGCTGCCTGTTGTTATAAATAAAGTTTTATGGGAACACAGCCACGCCCATTGGTCTACATTTTATCTATGCTGTTTGAAGCTACAACAGCAGAGTTGAGTAATTACAACATGACAGAGACGGTCTGGCCAGCAAAGGCTGAAATGCTTACAATCTGGCCCTGTCCACAAAACACCTGCAACCCTCAGCATGCCTTCCTAAAAAGCTTGTCAGATGCATGAGTCACTGTCCTAAGTGATTTACATACACTGAGGCCTACTGCAACTTTTGAATGGCCCCAGGTACTTTGGTCTTTGTGCCCTCTTTCTCCACAACAAATCATTCAAAATTCTATTTTATGACTACACTGGTATAAAGATATTTATACTACAACATTTTCTTTATATTAAAGCTCTTTTTTCTCCATCTGATTTTAAAAGAAATTAAATGGATTTTGGGGGTGCTCCATCGCACCTCAAGAAGCCAGCCCTGCCTGTATCATCATGGAGTTTCTAGTGCTTCTTCCACAGCCCCGTTTCTCGTTACAGGGAGGGGAGACCCCGTGTGGGAACACCTGCAGTCCTTCATGCTTCAGGAGCTCAGACTCGCCTCTGGCCTGACCCCAAGCACAAACTCTCTGCCTTGCACTGTCCTGAACTGACTCTGGGGAGAGTTAGGTAAATGACTCAAGAGCCACCAGAAATAGAAGGGAAAACCTTTTCCACCATTAAAGCACTCAGGCTAATTGAGTGCCTCTTGCTCCTCATTATTCTTAAAGCTAGTAGTCAGTTTAATTAGTGTTTGTGAAGTGTTTTGAAAATAAATAGTTGTGGACAAGGGTTAAACACACTCATTTCTTAGAACGCTTTTCCTCTCTAGAGTCTTTACCAAGAGTCCAGAGGATATTACTTCTTGTCACAGTCCTCCCCTACAGTTCCCCAATTAAGGAAGCACTGAATTTTTATAGTGCCATCAATCAGTAAAATGAACCACTCCCCAAAATTAAGGGATCAGGGGACATGCAAAGACTTCAGTACTTTCAGCCTTTTATATATAATGTATTTTCACCAATGAAATAAAAGTTGGTTTTGCATCTCATTTGCATAATTGAACAACTTTCTTTGACTTGTCGTTTGCTTTTCTGATGTTCTTGTTTAATAAAACAAAATCAAATGCCTTTTTTTAATCGCTTCATATTCATTTTGAAATATCCCCTAAATTTTGTGAGCAGTATATACGACTTGACGTTTTTCACTCTCAGCACATACTGTATTGGAAAACAATTTAAGCTGCCTTCTGGGGTTATCTACAATGCACCTAGGATGTTGATAGCTGGAGACAGAGCTGGGAGGCTGCACAGAAATGAGAGATTTGGAAGATACTGTCCGAAAAGGGAAGGAACAAGTATATTACTTTCTTTGTCTTACTAACACATTCCAGCTGAGGACTTCCGAGACTAAAAGCCAATCTTGGGTGGCAGGGAAGCCCGCTAGGCTAGAGTAGCAGGTACCAGGGACCATTCACAGAGTCCAGTTGCTGCTGCAACTTGTAACTAACATCTGCGTGGCTTCATCTCAAGGCTCCTAGGGATCTCCTCTCTCCAACATCTCTCTGCATCCAGTTTCCCTGAATCATGTGGTTTGGCATCAGGTTTTTCAACTGATTCGATTGGCATCAGCTTTCGGGTACGGTTGTGAGAGTGTGAAACAGGCCAGTTGGTTTTTGATGGGGGTTAGAGAGGGTGAACAAAGGGAGAAGTCTTAGAGATAAGGAAGGGGTCAGGTGGGAAAGGTGAGGAGATAGACGCTCACCGAGTCCTCTGGGGGAGAACAGCTTGAACATTCCATGATTTAGGGCATATGAGTTACGAAAGGAAAGAGGACAATGTGTTGTATGTTTGCATTTAAGGGGATGTCTAAATCTACATTTTGCTAATTTCACAGTGTTCCTATGAACCTTATGACAAAGAATTGTAGCAAGCTCCCCAAACGTTTTCTTTTCCCTAAGTTGACATGCTACATTAATTCCTTCCTGAAGGACACAGAGGTGTTTACTATCTTGATTCTTACAATTCATTGGTTAGACCAGCGGTATCAGCATTACTTGGCTCCACTCCAGACCTGCTGGATTTGAATATGCACTGTCATTGGCTCTCAGGTAACAGTATGAGAAGCACTGAGGACACACCTGAAGCACTGACCTACTAAGAGGTAGATAGGTCATTTCCTGGAGGGGATCTTAGAGAGAGTAACCCTGACACCCTCTGGTAAACACACTCCTCCACAGGCACAGCACTGTGGGTGAGCATCCAGGAACATCTGGTTTATCCTCCAGGTGCAGCTAAGACACTGGGGACTTCAAACACAGCTCAACAGATCTACAAAGCGCAGAATGACCTTATTCTACATTGCATTTCGGTTCAACGGCAGAAAAATGCTGTAATTCATGTTAGAGTGAGAGAATTGATGGAATTTTGACTTTCAAAAATCAATAGCTATACAAAAGCCTTTCAATGATTTGGGGGCCACAATACTTCTGCTACCCTCTGCCCACTCCTAAATGTCATTACATTACTTGGCAAACATGATATGGGACACTCATGAACTGCGATGTGTTGTACAAGCCTTATCTGCTCAATGGGAAAGAGAGCTAAGGGAGAAAGTTAAAGCATGATTTCCAGTTAGTTTCTAAAAAAATATATCTGGTAAATCAAGTACCTTTTCTTGCCAATGCTCTGATTTCAAGAACAGTACTTAAGAATGCTACAAATAAAGAACTTCTTGCATTTCCTCATGTCTGTTCTCAAAATGCTTTCATACATAACACAGCGATTAGGAGCACAGATTCAAATCTGGCTCCTCCACTTACTAGTGGTATGATCTGGGGGCAAACTATAGAACTTTTCTGAGGCTGTTTCCTCATCTGTAAAACAAATATTATAGTTGTAGTTATTTCGTATATTGTTGGGGTTTTAAGTAAGATAGTGCATATAAAATGTCTAGCACAGTACCTGGCACATAGTAAATGGAGCTAAAATGTATATCCATCCATCTATGCAACCTACCCACCCACCTACCCACCCACTCATCTGTCTACCCATCCATGAATCACCATCATCATCATCATCATCATCATCATCATTGAGGCCATTTTATTACCCTCTTTTTGAGTGGTGTAAGTGAAACACAGAAAATTTAGTGACTCATGCAAGGTCATATGCTTTTGGGATGATGGAAACAAAAATCGCATTTCTTCTTCATTTTTCTTTCTAGTAAACACCACACTGACGGCAACACAAACCATACTATCACCATGCAAATTCATCCAAATATAGAGTTCAGGTAAAAAGAAAAAAAAAAGTGCCTCGAAGACTAATTGCCATAGAACCTAATTACAGAGTTCTCATTTGCTTGAGAACCAAGAATTGTACTTCTGCTTGCTGAAGAATACTTTTTAGAAAAAAATGCCATCTTTTCTTTGCTGCTATGAATATACATTTTATTCTGATATTTCCCAGGGTTGGTCACTTTCTTCCAAAGTGTTATTAGAATATTTCCAAGTGTAAGAAAACATTTGAAAAAAGGGACAGATGGGCTTGCTTCAGGGTTAACTTTTCTCAAAAACAACAAATTCAGTGAATAAAAATAGAACAGAAATTCTTTTTAATCATAATTGTCTATTCTTCACAATTCTGAATAAGCTCATAAGCCAAAAAATTATATATGAGAGCCTTCTTTCTTTTGGGAACTTTACTTTAAAAAAAAACTCGCCTCTATTCTAAAGGCTTGTATTTTATTTGTAAGAGAATGCATTCCTCATAACTGGCCCTGTTGTCATCTCTCTTCCCACTCGAAGTCCACTGAGTCTGCCTTCATACAAAATTCTAACACGCTTGGTATCTGATTTCTAAACACACAAAAAAAGACACTACATTAGAATTATGGAGACAAGAATTCTATCCTCCCCAAAGTCATTTTCTCTCTTTGATGTGCTAAATCATTTCCTTTCTTTGGGTCTTGATTTTCTCAACAGTAAATAAGGATGGTTAAACAAATAATCTCTTTGGTTGCCTTTAGTTATAGTTATGTAATCCTAAAAATTTGAGGAGAGAGACATTTTAAGAAATAGGCATCAGAAGTGAGTGGGAAAGGTGAAAATAAAATATATATACATATATAGTATAAGTTAATGTTGAAATTTTCTTAAACTGCTCTTTAAAGCCAGGTACTGGACTCTTCAAAATATAAAAGTTCAGAATTAGCTTTTTATAAATTTCTGCTTGCATTTTGGCTGTGGTGTCCTGACCCATGAGACTACAAAGGCCTGGGTCTCATTTGAACAGCAGGAAAAAGCCAGAATATCTCTGATCATTTCCCTTTTCACCCCCTAACCTACCCTCTGTGTTGGCATTAGATAGTTGAACTTGACTATAAAAAATTCATACATGATGCTATTTTATTCTATGCAACTGTTCACATATTTCTGACTTTACCCAAAGTTCTAACCGTGGCCTGAATATGTAATATTGGTAAGAACTAAATAAGTGGGAAGCTCCAGGTCTCGAGGTACGATTAGGACTCAAACTTTCTTGATTTAATGTGGAGCTCTAAGGACAATGCAAATTGATTTGTCTAGAAGGAAAGAAATAGAAGTGCACTTACTTGGTCAATCATAAGGATATTTTTAGGAGAAGAAATTCAAATGAGGTCATGTGGGAGTCTCACTCCAAGCTCCATCCCACTTAAGTGGGGCCCAAAGGTTTATTGCTCTTAGAGCATATTATAATAAAGGTGACTTGAGATTTAATTATTTAAAATGAAAACATGAAAAATAACTGCTGAGTAGAGTCCCTATCTTTCCTTGAAATGGACAGTGGAAAAAAAAAAAACAAGAAAAAGGAGCAAAAACTCATGGCAAAAATGAATCTCCTATCAATATCTTACGTATGGAAAGTAATTTGTAGGATGGAGGCTTTTCTTCTTAAGAAAATTGAATTGTACTATAGTTGTCTTAAGTCAAGAATTAAAATTGTTTTATTTTAGCCAATTGCTATAGAATTAAAGTTACTCTCATTTAATAGTAAAAGACATTTCTCCTCATTTATTTTCTTCCACAATTTCTGGTAACCCTACCTTGTTATGGACCATGAGAATAGGGTGTTTATTTCAACATTTGTTGGGTCAACTGGACAAGAAAGACCAGAGGCATCAAATTGTCTAATGATATAATTTTTTTTTACCTTTAGAAAACAATGTTTTGAGAATGCAATGCATATCTTATGCCACATATTCTGATGTTTTCACAGGCATCTTAAAATTGACATTATGAAGGGGAAGAGTTATCATCAGAATAAATAATCTGGACATAGTTGAAATCTCACATTGGAAGATACTTATAGATTGGGTAAAAGCCCAGAGAAAAAGAAAACCTTTTATTGAGCATATCCCAAAGTAAACCCTGAAAACACTTTCTCTATATGATGCACTGGAAAAATAAAGTATCTGTCTATCTACCTATGTATCTGGACTATCAGTATATGTGTCTAACTAATATTGGCCCAAATTATCTTGGGAAATGCTATATACTCTATTAGCCTTTTAGAAAGTGACAACATGTAGTAGTCTGTTCAAGATTCCAAGAAGCCTGCTCTAAGAGTGTGACTGTTTATTCATCCTAGTATTTTACAACTTGCTAGCATATCCTTTTAATAAACTATCTTTTATTATTCTAGCATGTACAGGAAATGCTATTATGACAGACTTCATAGTTTAGAAATCTGGGGTTATATTGTCCTAGATTGAGCAATCCCTGAGCTCGATCATCTCAGGTTCTGGAATGCATGGGCTTATACCCAAACGTGATGCTTATAACAGCTGTCATCCCAACAACACTGTCCCCATACACCCTGTTAAGACCCCCCTTACCATTCCCATTCCTCAGAGTTCTCATGAAATCTCACTTTTTCATGAGTTCTATTGCAATGACTGATCAACTGACTCGTTCCCTTCTTTGTACTCCAGAAGTGTTTAGCATATCCACAATCATGATACTACTTTCTATATCTTTTAATATTTGTAGGTCTTGATTTGATACCTAAAATTTTTTAAAGGCAAGGTCTACACTTCATATATTTCAGACTCCTAGACCTATGTGGTTTTGGCCCAATAAATCTCTGTTCACTTGACATATGCAGCAACACTGGACTCTCTGTCCTTATAAATTACATCATCCCGAGTCGCCCCCAGTTGAGAACAGTTGTTCCTATCCTTGGAATGCAGCAATCAATACTGCATTTCCTAGTCTGTATTTATCAACAGGAAATTAACTGCCTTCCATCATTGTTCTAAATGACCTTCACCTTGGGTTTGAAAGGAAAGACCTCAGTCAAACAAGAGGCTTTATTGATGCTATCAATCCATTCGTGGTGCCTTTGGTCTCATTGCAATGGTGCCATATGCAACAAAGGAACACATTTAAGTCGTCTGGGGTGTGGGGATATCTGAGGTTTCCCTATAAAGGAGCTGAGAACCTGGCAAGCCAGTACTTCTCTCTAGCTTGACTTCAAACCTCCAGGGAACACAGGAAATCCTTGCTAACTGGCATAGGGAGACAGAAGTTGGGAAACGGATGTTGTCTAATTGAAGCTAGGCCTTTGCAAATCCATGTAGTTAATCCTTAAAGGCTGCCTCCCTTTAAAAGATTGTCAAGGTGTTCACTGGCCCTTTAAATTTTTCAACACAGTAATCGAGTATTGAATGAATGCACTGTATCTACTTTAAATTACCAAGTACTTACCAAAGGGCTAATTAATATTTACCAACAGTGCGTTTGAACAGACACTGCTGGACGAAGACGTGGAAATTTGATGATCTTTGTAGATACACAAAGGGCTCTTAGCTTCTTTCTACATAAAATGGGCCACTGAGCTAGAGAGCCCCTGAGGGTCAGAGAAGCAAAGCAATTTCTCCAAGGACACACAGACAAAAGAAGAAATCGCTGCCCCATCTTTTGACTCTCACTTAGTCCAGTGTTTCTTAATTAAGAGACTGTATTTTAAAGCAAGTTCCCCAAGGGATTCTCATGCACATCCAAGTTTAAGAAGCATGATTTTCTGGAATTAGAATGATTGGAATGGTCAAACAGAATAGAAATATCCTCCCCCCACCCCACCCCCAGACTCTAAGCTTTCTTCTAAAAAAGAAAATGAACACTCGGGTGCAGAGAACCTATGTCTGCATGTCTAAGCATTCAGAACAGTGTGAGTCACGTAATGTGCACACAATTATATGCTTATAAAGTGGTCGCTGGGAGGAAGGGAGGACAGGAAGACAAGAGAGAGAAAGAAAGGGCAAAATAGAGTATTTCATCCAGGGGGTATGGACACAGTTGAGTTTTCTTTCTTGAGTGTGACATCCAGTCAAGAGTTCCCTCACCATTATATGCTTTCATTTGAATGAAAAATAAGATAAACTCATTATGTTAAAAATTCCTTTATTCTTCATTAATTCAGGCTCAATGTCTTCAAAAACATCCCACTATCTTTAGCCTCTAGTAATCTCCTGCTAAAATGGGCATCTTTCTAAATGGTTTCAAGTTTTCAAGAAAAGGAAGAAATTAAGATTTATTATGAGCATACTCTGTGCCAGTCACAGGATAAAACACTTCACAAAGGCTCATACCCCGGAGGTGAAATCACCACTGCCCTTGATATTCAGGAATAATATACACAATACAGGGTGGGCAAAGCCAGTTCACAGGGGTTTCTATGGGAAATTATGCAATAATTAATAAATACTAATATAAGAATACACTCTGTGTTTCAAGTACTCACAACTGTAAACCTTCTTTTGCCCCACCCTGTATATATTTGTTTATACATATTTATATAAACATTTTTACACATATTTGGTATAAATTTGGTACCTTAGTGAACATCTCAGAATATCTACAGCCTCCTTGTATATTAGTCAGAATATATTTTGGGGGACCAAAGGTATAGATAACCATAGGGACCAACTTGAAGAAACAAAGCAGGTTCAAAAAAGGGCTATTTTCAAATCCACTTGTATTATTATGGAAATAGAACATGCTCACACTATACTATGCACTATTTTGAATAAATACAGCTTCTGACTGGGGTATAATAGTTAAACACAGATTTTCCACACATGGGAAAGCAAATAAGAAAGCAGAACAAATGTGATTTTGGTCTGTGTTCCCGTAAATTGTAGATAACTGAGCAACGCGAAAACCCAGGAACTAAAAAATTGTCCTCGGGCAGCGCCTCCAATATGGACATCTGCACTGAGACCACATTACTTTGGCATTAATGTAAATTTTTGTTATGAGATATAAACCAAAATTTTGAAAATATCCTAACCAACAAAGCAAATGTCATTACTAAATGTGTTTCGATTCAAATTCCGAGTTAATGAATAAAGCTTGCCAAGTATATTTGTTTCCTCAGGCTGCCCTGTGAAAGCAGCTGCAAACTGGGAGTTTTGAGAATGACAGATGTGTCCAGTCTCACAGCAGTGGAGGCTTCAAGTTCAAAATCACGGTGTGAGCAAGTTCCCTCCGTAACCTCGAGGGAATAATTCGCTCTTGCCTCTTCCAGCTCCTAGTAAACCCAGCTGTGATTTCTTCTTCTTTCTTTTCTTTTCTTTTCTTTTCTTTTCTTTTCTTTTCTTTTCTTTTCTTTTCTTTTCTTCCTTCCTTCCTTCCTTCCTTCCTTCCTTTCTTCCTTTCTTCCTTCCTTCCTTTCTTCCTTCCTTTCTTTCTTCCTTTCTTCCTTTCTTCCTTTCTTCCTTTCTTCCTTTCTTCCTTCCTTCCTTCCTTTCTTCCTTTCTTCCTTTCTTTCTTCCTTTCCTTTCCTTTCCTTTCCTTTCCTTTCCTTTCCTTTCCTTTCCTTTCCTTTCCTTCCCTTCCTTCCCTTCCTTCCCTTCCTTCCTTCCTTCCTTCCTTCCTTTCCTTCCTTCCTTCCTTCCTTCCTTTCCTTCCTTCCTTCCTTCCTTTCCTTCCTTCCTTCCTTCCTTTCTTGACAGGAATGGAGAGAGTTGAAAAGCATGAATCATCAGTTTTTTGTTGTGACACCTTAGTTGTTCATTGATTGCTTTCTCATATGTGCCTTGACCACGGACCCTCAGCAGATGGAGTAACCCCTTGCTGGAGCCAGCGACCTTGGGTTCAAGCTGGTGAGCTTTTTGCTCAAGCCAGATGGGCCCACACTCAAGCTGGCGACCTCAGGGTCTCAAACCTGAGTCTTCCGCATCCCAGTCCGACAATCTATCCACTGCGCCACCGCCTGGTCAGGCTGTGATCCTTTTCTTAATGATTCTTTCCTCAGTTTCGTTCCTTTTGCACCTTATCACAAGCAGCACAGAGGAACCTGGCTGCTCCTCCCATACTCTTTGGAGACTGCTTTTCACCTAAATATTCAAGTTCATCACTGTTAAGCTCTAATTTCCTCCCAATGGAACCTATAGTTCAGCCATGTTCCTTCCCACTTTTTAACAAGGGTCATCTTTCCTCCAATGTCCAGTATCCTGTCCCTTCTTTCTGTGCCTCACCAGAAGCCCCTTGAGCATTCCTATGGTTGGTAGAATTCTCACGATAACACAGGTATTCTCTAAGACAGTGGTCAGCAAGCCACATGTGGCTCTTTGGCCCCTTGAGTGTGGCTCTTCCAGAAAATGCCACATGCGGGCACTACCTTGATAAGGAATGTACCTACCTATATAGTTTAAGTTTAAAAAATTTGACTCTCAAAAGAAATTTCAATCGCTGTACTGTTGATATTTGGCTCTGTTGACTAATGAGTTTGCCGACCACTGCTCTAAGACAACACAAAATTCTCTATGGCCCTCCTCTATTCTTTCTGAGCCCTCTTCCAAATCACCTTTGACACCTGTTTCCAACAACAATTTCTTCAAAGCAACCTATGCTTGTACTATCAAGTGTCTCAGGACTCTTCCCACCTCAACCCATTACCCAATTCCAAAGCCACTCCCGCTGTCTGCCATGTGAGACAACGTCACAGCAGCACCTCCTGGTGTCCCAAGGCTGTCATAACAAACTAACACAAACCTGGGGGTTCCGAACAACAGAAATTTATTTTCACAGTTCTGGAGACCAGAAATCCAAAGTGTCAGCAGGGCCAGGCCCCCTCTGAGACTCTAGTAGAGTCCCTATGTGCCTCTGGCGGAGGGCCCGAGCCCTTGGCACTTCTTGGTCCAGTCTCTGCCTCTCTTGTCTCATGGTGCCCCTCCTGTATGTCTGCCTTCATACGGCAATGTATGCTTCTTATGGGGACAGAAGTCACAATGGAGTCAGGCTCAGCCTAATAACCTCAGCTGAATTCCATTATGTCCCACAATGGCCCTTTTCCAAACAAGGCTCCATCACAGGTACTGAGAGTCAGGACTTCAACATAGGTGTTTTTTTTTTTGGGGGGGGGGTATAATGGAACCCATAACAACAAGTTTGTCAAGTATCAATGAATCATCTCTCAGCTTCATATTCAGCCTTCGATACAGGCTTCTTAATAATGCCGGACTTTCTTTAAGCACCCTTCCTTACAGTGAGGGGACACTGAGCTTTCTCCTGGAGGGACATAGCAGGAGAAGGATTCCTGACCTTTTCTGCTTCCTGCATGGAGGTCTGGCTGTGCAGCTGGGAGGACTTCCAGTGGAGTTCTGACCCAGCCAATAGCCCAGAGCCCCCAGTCCCTGGCAGCCCCTGCCCAGCCTGACAATAGCCTATCAGCAGCTCTCTTGACAGGGCTGCCATATGCCCCAGGTTTCCTGCCGTCACAGAGCCTGACCCTCTCTGTGGCCCACACTCAGCTTTCTGGTCACCAGAAAGGTCCCTAGTGTTGACACAGCCCTCACTCCCTCTGCAGGTCCCTGCATGGCTTCCTTGCACCCTGCATACAACCTGCTCCCTCTACACAATCACCCCACTATCTGCTCATCAACTGTACCCTATTTGTGTCCCAGAAGGCTGCCTGCTTTTTGACCAGGGACTGCAGACCAATGTTGATCTGGACCACCACGCAAACTTCTCTGCTAGTCAGTGGCCTGAACTGTACCCCCCTAATAAGGTCGGAACCATAACCTTGGGGAGAGGGTCCCTCTCCTAGTCTGGCCTTCCTTGGATGGTCTCCCTCAGCCCTAGTGTACCACATAGCATGTCCATATGTCTTTGAGTTACTCTTTCATCAGAATTTAATAACTCTACATTAAACTCCCCAGCCGGTCTCTATAACTTGATTGGACCTATAGTAATACAACAAGCTTTAATACCATCCACTAGATTGGCAACACAATGGACCTAAGCAACAAAATAATAGCATCTTGGAGTTGGGAAGCAAAGAAGATCTTGAACGCAGTTCCTCCCAATGTAATGTTTCCTATTTTAAAAAAGCAAATTTATTGCGGTATGATTTATACACAGTCAAGTGCACTTTAAAAATATGCAATGCAATGAATTTTGACAGCTAATGTAGCTGTGAAAGCACCACCACAATCAACACACAGGACCCCTCCATCCCCAACACATTCTTTGTGAACCTTTGCAAACGATTCCCTCCCATCACCCTGGGTCTCAGGCAACTAGCGACACGCTTCCGGCCGCTACAGACTAGTTTTCATTTTCTAGAACATTGTGCAAATGGAATAGGGCAACATGTATGCTTCTGTGCCTGTCTCCTTTCACACAGTGTGATAATTTTGAGGTTCATCCACGCTGTTGCACATACCAGCAGTTCATCACTTTGTATTGCTGCGAAACGCCCCTGAATGGATGTCCCAGGTTGTGTACCCAAAGCTTTCTCACCTCGGCACTACTGCCATGGGGGTCCCGGTACTGTCAGATGGTTAGTAGCACCCCTAGTCTCAGACCAGCGGATGCCAAAAGCACTTGTTTCCCTGTTATGACAGACAAAAGAATTTCTCCAGACACCGCCAGATGCCCCCTGGAGAGCAAAACCACCTCTGGTTGAGAAGCACTTGTTTATCTACCCAACTACTGATGGACATTGAGGTTGTTTCTGATTTTCAGCTACCATGAACAAAGCTACTACCAACATTTATGTTCAAGAATAACATTTTCTTTTATAGCACCCATAATATCCAATTTTCCAGCCTCTGAACAATTTTGATGATGGGGTGCTCACTACTTCGCAAAAGAGTGAGTCCTATAACTGGACACTGTAATGTGGTTCCTGTCATGTTCTCTGCATGAAGCGGGAGTCTACTGATTTCCTCTTCTGGGTGACCGGGCGTCAAGTGTTAGACAATCTTATTTCTCCTCTGATGTTTTTCTCCCTTCATGATAGAAATGTAGTTCCTTCAGCCTTCCTTCATATGCCAGGGTTTCTAAAATCATGCAATTCCGCTGGATTTCTCCAGGTCATTCATACTTTAATTGGGCAATGAGACTTTTTGAATGCATCATCCAAAACTGAGTCAAAAGCTCCAATTACTACTTAGTAGTATCAATAAAAAGATGAATGTTCATAGTCATTAAGCAAAACAATTCTACTTAATGTAGCTTAAGACTGAATTGGTTCCGAGTAACTTATGGTTAAGCCAGTATATCTTTAATCTTTTCCACATAAATTGCTGTTAATTAGTGTCTCCTCCATCCCATTCTTTTACAACTATTTCGGAGTCAGCACAAATATAAAATTTCACATTTCTTTGGATTACTTTTACCCTGCTGTTATGAACCAGCAGTTCAGCAAGTTGGAGCTCATTTGAATCCTAATTGTCATTCAGTGTCGTGTCTTAGCTTGGCAGCACCCAGAAATTTATTTGTAATAATTTCTAACTCTTCTGCTAGTTTTAGAAATGAATGTTAAACATGAAAAGTCAAGGGCCCTGTTGGCTTTTGTTGATTTGGAATGTTTTTTTAAAACAACACAGGTCTATTAGAAAAAAGCTAGTATCAGGGTCACCTAGGAAATATCATGGAACATTTAGTTTCTACAGATTAGGGAGCTTTTTACCATGTATAACCCAAAGAAGGAATTTCCTGAGAAAAAGCTAGTGGTCTGAAAAGCACGTGACCTGTGGCAGCACAATCTGAGAAATCGACAAAAGGTGGGTGGAGAACGTGGTCAGAGAGAGAGGTACGCAGAGCTGCAACCTGTATTATGCAAAGAGTCAGCATTGGGTAAGAAGAAAACTTTAAAAAAACTTGATGAGAGGCTGAGCCGAGAGCATGACTTCTGAAGAAATCCAGGGGCCATAAGCTTTCTGCCCAAAGGATGACAAACTATGATACAAAGAAGCAAAGACTGCAACTCGCATGATCACGAGACTAGACTCCCACAGTGGAAACCCACATGAAGAATAATGGATCAGACAGAGTCGGCAGTACTGTAACTATACGTAGTGACCAGCACAGTCTCTTAAGTCACACTGCCTGGACTCAAATCCCTGGCATATCTTGGGCCAGCTGTGTGACCTCTGGCAAGATAAGCAACCTCTCTCTGCCTTACTTCTCCTATCTCTAAGTCCAGAGGAACTATAGCATGGGGCTGCAGGAAGAATAAATGAGCTAAACCATGTAAAGCCTGTAGCGGTGCCTGGTACAGATTAAAAGCTCGGTAAAAGGTCAACTGTTTCATTACCCTCCGTGTAACCAGGTAGGGATATTCCCCTTAGCCACACCTAGCTGAAGGTGTCAACGGTTTCTCTGTGCAGATAAAATGGATGTAAATCACCCCTGTGCCTCCTGTGGTAGCTTGACATTCTTCTAGTTCATTGTCAGGTTAACTATTTAGTTAACTTGGTAGTTCACTCAGTAAGGATTCAGCTCATTTTTCAGTTCCTTCATCTTCCTGGTAACATCCTTAGTTATATATATATCCCTTTAGATTTTGTATCAAACCACAGCAATTTCCACAGCACTTGTGTCTGTGATTATGTTCACAGTGGTTTCAATCCCACCAGCTCCAATCTCACGATTCCATTCTTGGAAAGACTACTCTGTCATTGGTTAATGGACTTTGATTGAAAACTGCTGTCAAGATTTTGGTATTCAGAGTGAACAGATCAGCAGTTCTTAAAAAAAAAAAAATCCTTAATAAGGTGTATTCCCAGGTAGTCTCTGAACATAATATCTGCTAAACATACTTGTACGAACACTACTGGGACCTCCCTGCTGACTGACATGGATGCATTAATCAAAGCCCTCTGGGTATAACTGTTCAGCAAGCTGTGAACTCACCTAATTGTCCTGACATCCAGACCATATTTCTCTATCTTGTCCACAAGTGTGTAATAAGAAGCTTTGTCAAATGCCTCACTGAGCCTAGACCCAAACAATCTATGGCATGAAACTGATCTATGACTCACCAAACCCATCAATTTTTAGCTGAAAAAAAAAAGCTGTAGGGACATAGGATGGTCACACTAAAAAAAAAAATAAAATAAAATAAAAAAATTAAATAATGCAAAAAGAGGAAGGAAGGAGAAAGAAAAATTAGAATACAAATAAAAGGTTAATTTCAGGAGTAATAAAATTCTGAGTAATTTTTTATTTATACAGTCTTTGCTCATCTGTCTTTCAAACTTTCCTACGTCTGTATTACCTTAATAATATGCAAAGAAGGTTCCCTCTACCTCCTAAATAGACAGATAGCATTAATTTGTTTCTACCATTCATTTCAGTTCCAGCTATACTACTCTTAATTAACTTTAATTTAAAGGGTAATTGAACCTCTATACAACATTAAAATAATACGATTTGAAAACAAATGCCTTTGTGAGCAATGAGATTCCCTTATCCCCTCAAATAGTAATAGAAAACAACCAGAATACTGGCTTTTTTTTTTTCTGAAGTGAGAAGGGGGGCGAAGGCAGACAGACAGACTCCCGCATGCACCCAACCAGGATCCACCCGGCCTGCCCACCAGGGGGCGATGCTCTGCCCATCTGGGGCTTCGCTCTGCTGCAAGTGGAGCCATTCTAGCACCTGAGGTGGAGGCCATGGAGTCATCTTCAGCACCCGGGCCAACTTTGCTCCAATGGAGCCTTGGCTGCGGGAGGGAAAGAGAGAGACAGAGAGAAAAGAGAGGGGGAAGGGTAGAGAAGCAGATAGGCACTTCTCCTGTGTGGCCTAGCCTGGAATCGAACCCGGAACTTCCACACGCCGGGCCAATGCTCTACTGCTGAGCCAACCGGCCAGGGCCCAGAATACTGGCTTTTCTAATCTCTTAATCTGGAACACACGGATTCTACTAAAGAGGATTCACAGTTCATCCAAGTCATCTTTGGGTGCATGTCCGGCTTCTGTATATTATCCTGATTACCTGACTTATTTGCATTTTCAGGAAAAATGTCTTGAGTGCTGGATGACGTTTTAATGCAGCTTAAAGAACTCTCTGAATGACCTGTCCTGTTCTCATTCAGCGTCCCTTCCTAGTGTGCAATGTACAGTGTGTAAGAGCCCGGCAGTCTAAACACCTGTCTGCATTTTCTGGTGCCGCACCTGGGGTCCCACTGACGGTGTGGATGTGAAAAATGGACTGTTTAGGGCGATCACAGCAGCCAAGCTGCCGGCAAAGGTGGCCAATCCGAGCTCCAGGAAAAATGGCAATCGGAACTGCCTCCCACGGAAGGATTTGGGGAGGAGGAAGACAGAACCTCAGACAGTGACTTGCAGTGGCAGTTACTGGGGCTCCTTGGAGCGGCTACCATGTGTGCACGGGGTGAAAGGAGGCACCCGCAGGGCCCGCTCCAGGGGCTCTCACCCCCCCTCCACTGTCCTCTCTCCTCTTGGCACAACACAACCTGTCAGGCTTTCCGAACCAAAAAATAAATCTAACCACCCATCTCACCAAATCTAAACAACCCCAGCCTTGTACACAGAGTTTAGAGCAGGGCCGTCTTTACAGAAAGTCTGACGTTAGTCATGTTTATTATTCTCTTGATCTTATTTTCCTCTTCCTAGCAGATTCTCGGCCCACCTCCTATTTCCCTTGCCTAACTCTCCTTCCTTCATTTTGTCCTTCCTCCCTTCCTCCTTCACTTCCATTTGCAACTATATATTGCATGTGCCCGGTGTTATACTAGTCACTGCAGACTCAATGGTGAGAAAGTTCAGACTCAGTTCTTCCCTTATGAAGCTTATGGCCTAGGGTGAAATAAATGTGACCCAAATAACCTAAAAAATGAATCAGAAATTGAGAATAAAGAAAGCAGCTCCATTTAGATGAATAAACTTTTCAGATCCCAGACCCCTTGTTTGAGTACAGCCTGCTCACCGCCATTGCACTCATCCGTAGGACACACTATCAGGAAGTGCAGGTGGTCACTGAGAAGGGGACAACCACTTGCCTGAGTGCTTTCATGAGGTCCTTGCAGAAAAGCAAGGTGGGAACTTGAGACCTTCCTGCACGCCTCGAGCACTGCTATGGAGGAGGCTGCCCTGACCCGTGGATATCACCATGGGCTGGCGCCTGTCCATAGAAGGGGCAACAGCTAAAACTGAGTTTGTGTCAATGCAGAAATGTTCTGAAAACTAATTTTCAGGCATGTGCGAGGCTATTTTAAGCATGTCTTTTCAGCTCACGCTGCTGTACTCTGCGGAAAGATGGGATTGCCAGCGGCGTCCCGTGGAGAGCTTGCCGCTGTTCGGTGCCATACCGTAGACCACACTAAGAAAGAAATTAAATAACTGCTTTCCATCGTCAGGCTCTGGGTGAGTAATCAATATAATTCATCTCCAATAGAGTGCTCTAATTAGTGTGATCTCATTTTACTTTGTGCAAACTCAGGCAGGTGGTCAAATGGAAACTGACGTCTTGTGCAGGTACAGCACAGAGCAGAGTGAACACCCGGGGCTGGGACGTGTGGGGAGGCACTTGCGGGTGTGAAATGAGGACACACGCTGGAACAGTTGGAGCCACTCAACGACAGTGGTGCTGCAGAAAGTGCTGTGGTCCAGTCCCTGGAGGACTTCAGAGAAAAAGGACCCATGCTGAAGATGGAGTCAGATGGGACTTTACAAAAGTAAAACAGAGTGGATGGCCACACTACAGACTTCAATCTGAACAGACCTGGGTTTGGCTTCTATCTCCTGGGTTTGAAAACTGGTTTGAACTTGAACAAAATTTCTAAATCTCACTGCCTTTCTTTTTCCTCTCTTGTAAAACAGAGATTAAAAACAGAGTCTAAGAAAACAAACAACCTGATTAAAAAATGGGCCCAAGACTTTAACAGATACTTCACCAAAGAAGATACACAGATGGCACATTAGCATAGGAAAAGATGCTAGACATCAAACAACATCAGTGGAATGCAATTAAAACAACAATGAGATGCCAGTGCACACCTACTGGAATGGCCCAAAGCCAGGACACTGACACCACCAAATGCCGGAGGGACCTGGAGCAACCGGAGCCCCCACTCATTGATGGAGGGAATGCAGAATGGTACATCCACTTACAAAAGAGCTTGGTGGTTTCTTACAAAACTAAACACGCCCTTACGGTACGACCCAGCAACGGTGCTTCATAGTATTTACCCAAGTAAGTTGCACCCTTATGTCCACACCAAAAAACCTGCTCATGGATGTCTACAACAGCTTTATTCATAATTGTCAAAAGTTGGAAGCAACCAAGATGTCGTTTAGTAGGTGAATGGATAAATAAACTGTGATCCATTCAGACAACGGAATATTATTCAGTGCCTAAAAGAAATGAACTATCAACCATGAAAAGACATGGAGGAACCTTACAGGCATATTACTGAGTGAGAGAAGCCATGCTGCAAATGCTAGAGACTATATGATTCCAATCTCTATGACACTTTGGAAAAGGCAAAAGTATGAAGACAGTATAAATATCAGTGGTTGCCAGGGACTGGGGGTGGGAAGAGGGGAGGGATTAAAAAGAGGACCACAGGGGATTTTTAGGGCAGTGAAAATACTTTGTAGGACATCGCAATGATGGCTACAGGTCAGTGGATGCATTTGTCCAAACCCACAAAATGCACAAAACCAAAAGTGGACCCTAATGTAAACTATGGTCTTTAGCTGACTATGATGTATCCATGTAGGTTCATCAGTTATAACCAATATACCATCCTGGTGGAGGATGCTGATAGTTGGGAAGGCTGTGTGTGTGGGGGGGCAGGGAATCATGGAAAAATATGTACTTTCCCCTCAATTTTTGCTGTGAGCCTTAAATGACTCTGAATAAACAGTCTTTAAAAATAATATCTACATTTAATAAGGGCCCTAATGTGATAGCATGTAGCATGGCAACTGACACATGGTTAAGTATTCAGTAACAAGTAGTGATTATTATTCTTCAAAATTTTTAAAATATGATTACTTTTTCATAACATCTCGGTTTCCTGCTCAGGTGTATGCATTCTAAGGGGCATGCCCAGATTACAGGAAAGATAAATTGCGATTAAGGCAACGTGACCACTGCAGGCCTAGAGAATTTGAATTGGGAGTTCAGCAAACATGACTTATTCTTGGCCATGCTGCTGTGTTCTTAGAAGATCAAATAAGTACTCGTTTGTTTGTTATGTTGCAGCAGATTGTTACAGAATTGTCCGTGTCAGTAGGTCCACAGTGGTCAGATACTGGAGATTTTATATGGTTCTATCTACAGCGGGGACAATACACCCCAAAGCCTGTCTCCCCATCTTACATGTTAAGGAAAGGTGGGTAGAAGCAGTATCAACTCACTTCACTAACATATTTCTATCTCTGTAATTCTACAGGATTCCCAATGAAACATTGCAACATTCTTTGACTTTTTAGAAAGTTATTTTATTCCAGCTCAAGAGTTCTCTCTCTATCTCTTCAGTAACCCTCTTGTGTTCTGGGCACAGCACATATGGTCTCTGACTTGCTGTGGAGACCTGGGCTAGACTCCTACATCTGCCACGATTGGATGCATAGCCTTCAGATATGTGTTCACTGTACCCGGGCCTCAGTTTCTCCATCTATAAAATAAAAGAGTTAGAGCGGCAGTCTTCTGGATGTCTCCTATATCTTTCCCAGCTCAAAACTCCCATAATTCCATAGCTGGGCTCTCATGGGAGGGGCTTGACATTCATAGTCCTTCCTACATCCCCTCACCATCACACATGCAACCTGTTCCAGGGATTTTACCGAGAGCTAATCTGCACAACAATGATTCCTACGCAGCCAGCTTTTTCCTGGAGCCAGCTTCTTGGACCAGGGAAGGGAGGCAAAACTCTGGCCATCTGCCCCTTTCTACCACAGACTGTGTTTCTGAATGGCTGCCTAGGATAAATTTAATTAGAAAAGTAAGCCTGTTGGGGGAAATCACAAAAGACGCTGCAACACCAGGAACTAAAAGGGAATTTTGAATAAGATTTGTTTTCTTCTATAATCCTGATGCGGGCAAATGTCTGGGCTTTCCTCCTTTTTCACTTTATTATAATAATTGCATTGCCTCAGGTGTCTTCCGCCATGAAACTGCTTCCCACAATTTATGGTCCATCAAAACGTTCACATCTATGAGTTTCCCTGTCCCCACCTCAGTGCACCTGCCTTTGTGACCATCTTATAGCCCCTCTTCCCAAACATCCCTAACTTTTCCTGCATCTGCACAGGACACTGATTTTTGCTTCCTTATACCTATTCTGCCTTCTTCTGACAAAAGTGAGACCGTTTTTGCTTTGGGGACAACATCTTTGATGCCCATGTTTTCCGGGTCACTGGAAGTGTACTGATGGACTCAATTCTTCCATTCAGTAAGTCTCTTTTTGAGCACCCACCATATGCCAGGCACTGAGAATACTCAACTAGAATGACTTATATTTGTTTGTATAAGAACTAGAGATTGAAGACAATATGTTTACATTTTTCCTTCCATAGCAACTAGCATACTAGACGGCATGCAGTACATAGGCCACTCTCCCTTAAGGAATTAGTGAATAAAACTATCTCAAGAGCACGTGACAGCAAAAAACATGTGTGCGCGCATGCACAAATATATGGCATCAGCAAGCTACCAATCAATGGGAGGGCTGCGCCCACAGTTTTACAGGGATAAGCCCATTTAATCCTTACAGCGATCCCATGGGACCCATACAATGACGGTGCCAGTTTGCAGAGAAGGAAACCAAAGCACAGAGAAATTAAGGGACTCGTCCTAGATCACAGAAGCAGCAGACAACAGAGGGAATTTAGACCCAGCAGTCTAGCTCCTTACACCACACTTCCCATCATGCTGCTGTGTTGTCTCATTGTCAGCCGGGGACACCAGCCAAAAGGAAGTGACAGCGCAGTGAAGGTGGGAAGTTATATTTTTACTTCTCCCTTCCCACCTGACAGGTGGTACTGTATTTTCCTGTTACTTTTTCTCATCCTCAACTCAACTAAATACACTTCAAAATAAATTTCTGACTTTATGGTTTTCCCTTTAGCAGAAAGATGGAAGGTCAAAATCTATCCATCTGGCATTTGGGCCAAATACAGTGTTATTGATAAAAACAGAAAATAAACCACCTCCACTGAAGATCAAACCACATCAATGTCTCATACCCACACACGTCTACGCACATCACAATGAAAACTGAGGTGTCGGCTACCTCTGGTGGAGCCCCACAAGATCTTCCAAAAATGCTCTGGACCCAAGAAGTCAATGAGAAGCCTAGAAGCCAGATGTTCTAGGGTAACCTTCTAAGCCTGGACCTCTCTGGGGCAAAGGAAATTCATCAGCCAGCGTTCCACGGAGCCCTGTTTACAGTCTGCAGGAGCATCTGTTGGGCTATTACAAAGAACGCTAATGCTCTCAATTACACCTAAATTAAGATAAAGCAGGAACCTAGTTACTGTAAAAGTGGTTTTATTTATAGACAGCAATTTCATCTTTAATATGCAACTACCATCTGTAAAACTACTTAGCCCCATCTATCCCATTTATGTCTTTATTATCCTCTTACATAAACACATGGAGCACCCTTAGTTATAGATGCGAAATGAGTTCTTTCTGTAACCCTTTTTTAAGCTTAAAAACGCTGATGTAATTACAGGGGATAGATGCATTTTTGCGCGAATGTTCTTCGCTCATTATATACCGTAATGACATTAGCCCCAATCTCTGCAGAAACGAAAGCGATTTATGATGGCTCACCCATTTCCTCCTCTAACAGAAGCATTTGTTTGGGTGGCAGGGGGCTCTGGCGTGGGAGCGGAGGAGGGGGAGGCGCAGAGAGCCTCGGGACAGTCAACCTTTTCCTGGAAAATGTCAGAAGGAAGGAAGCCTGGAAGCCCGTGGAACCAGTTGTGCATCTTCACCTGGCCTTGCCGGGGGCCCAGCTTTCACCGTGCAAGCTGTCACCTGCAACAGGACACACTGGGAAGCCTAACCAGCTCCTAAGCTAAGCATTTCAGCACAGGAGGCCTGTCTACCCCGATGGATAGAAATGTTATTCTGAGCAAGGTTCCCAGGCTCTAGAGGGGCTGTCTACAACCTGACAGTGACAGTCCTACCTTTAATGACGATTATTTGACAGTTGGAAGGACACACACACCCACATACACCCACACCCTCACATACACCCATCCCCCAACACACACACCATTTTGAAAACCTGGTGAGAAATCCAAATTGAGCGAGTATCTGTTTAGCTCAGGCTAATCTTTAGAATGCAGAAAATCTCAATTCACCGAGATTTTTATATAAAGGCAGAAGAATTCTGAAGCTAGAAGAACCGGAAAGATCATATAACTCGGGGTCAGCAAATGCAAGTGAAGGGTGACACCACGTTCCCCCTCCCTTGCCCATGGAGGAGGTGATCTATGATGACATCCTTTGTCACTGGGCCCCGGCCCAGTGTACCACATCACTGCTGACACGGGGGCGACATCTTGGCGCCAGTGAACCTCAAGTCATCTCCTCACTTTCATAGCTGAGGAACTGACTACCAGAAAAGTTTCTGACTCTTTTGATGACACATAGCAAGTGAGTGCCACAGACTGGAACGGATCACAAGTGTACCCCCTTCCTGGTTCTTGAAGTTTGTACACAACACAAGAGTGTCACTGACACCCAGTCAGCAGTTACCCAGGTTGTAGGAAAGCATGAGCCTGCAAGAGATGACCACAAATGCAGCCTTCACTCAGCCTGGTCCGGCTTCTAAGACTCAGTTCCAGACAGTGGCGACAGACACATCATCTAATAGTTCTTGGGGAGGGACCAAGAGCCACATACTGCACCACTATGGCTGACTCACGTTGGCGAAACTGTTTCCCACAAGAATTTAGTCATGCATTTCTAGCAAGGGCCTGTGAAATTGTTACTACCCTTTGCAATATGAGTCTCAAAGCTGAGCATATATTAAATGCAGATAGTCCACAAAGAAAGTGGAAAAGAAGGCTACGGGCATAAAAATACATATCCTCTCTACATTAGGTCTACACGCTCTTTTGGTCCATCACAGCTGTTTCCTTAAAAAATGCCAACACCATTCCGTGTATTTTGTTTCCTTGTTTACTATCTGCTCCTTCCATGAGAACACAAGTCCCCTAAGGGCCAGAACATTTTCTTATTTTCTATCATATCATCCATACCTGGCATGGTACCTGATAGAAGTTAAGTGCTCAAACTGCTTAATAAATTAAGTAATGAATAAAATTCATAACATTTATAATAGGAGACAAAGCGCTTTTACCTAGATGAACAGGTAGGGAATCAGGGAATATTAGAGCAGATTATAAATGACAGTTACAGAGATGACTTGAAAACTGAAGACACTGCTCATAATAAGTCATGGCAAGAGAAAGCAGCAGGCCACAAAACTGCCTGTATGTATGCTGTGGTTGAAATATACTATATTTTTTAATTTTATTTTTTACTATGTTTAATTTTTATTGATTTTTATATATAGAGAGATCAATTTGTCATTCAACTTATTTATGCTTTATTGGTTGATTTCTGTATTTGCTCTGACCGGGGATCAAACCCCCAACCTTGGGATATGGGATGACACTCTAAACAACTGAGCTATCCAGCCAGGACTGAATATACTCTTGTAAATTTGAATTTTATCCTTTGGTATACATTCACTGCTACTGAAAAAATAAAAATAATTTAACAAACACCAACATAATGTTTTCACTCCGATCTTCCCATGATAGTCAATACAACTGACTTCCAGAGACAAGGGGACAACTGAAGTGTCCTGAGGTGGCAAATGGTACCACTGATGTCGAAACAGGAGATCCTGATTCCATTTCAATGCTTTCTTCTCTATTAGCCCGACTCCTGGGCTTACGGGTATTGTTAGAGTCCCGACTTCTTAACTGAGCTTCACCCACAGAGCACACTCAACCGGTCTGCATGCCCTTCTTTAGCTCAGAGAATAGACAAAAACACCCACAATTTCACAGCAGAATTACACTCAGTCCCTCCCTGCCCCGCCCCCCAAACCACCCTGCTGCCACATTCAGAGCTAAACCTAATGCTTCCTTCTACTGAATCCTGTGAAATTGCTCCTGCCACCCAAGGAAGTGCACCCTTATTCAGGACCAACGGGGAGTGCCAGGTTTAGAAGCTTCCAGCTCTCAAACACAACCTGCCACCCTCCCTACTTGGATAAAAAAATTCATTTCATGGTTAGCAAAGTGCCCTCATGACAGAGCACAGAGTCACAAGTCCTTCTTTCCATCCAAATCAGCCATTTCTATCTTGAGGGACTGTCAGCAATTTCCCCATTTGCTGCACTCAGGGACTGCATGAAATTAACCCCAAGGCCCAATGACGTCCTAATAATAACCCTGTAGGAGCTGAGGTCAGGAAACCACATTGGCTGCATTCTGCTCACGCTCTGAGGCCAACTTCCCTTGCACTTGCAACAGGTGAGCAGCAGGCCTTTCATTTTTAAACCCATGGGGAAAGACACAACTGAGCTGTGTGGCAATGGCAAATTTGGGCTGCAAATGCAGGAGGTTTATCTGTGCAATCATCTCTCAGTTACTCACACCAAGGGAGGAACTGTTGCATAGATAATACAGAACCACCAAATGATGAAATGATCATTTGTGCTATATGCAGTGATTAGTGAAGAATCAAGTAATAATTATTACTAATACAGCTAATAATAACATTTATCAAGCATGCCCTATTTAGCACATACTGGATTAAGCCAGTCATAAAATGTCCTTGTGAAGGAGAATTAGCATCCTCACTTTACAGGATAAGAAAACTAAGAATGGTTCAGTGACTTGTTCAAAGACTTACAGCTAGCAAATAAGTAGTGGATTTAAATACAGGTCTGTTTGCATCCAGAGCCATACCCTAGACCAGTGTGCTATACTTGTCAAGGGTCCATCTTCCATGTCCTCAGAGTGGCTTCCCCCGCAAACTAGTCTCCACCCATTCTACTACAGGGCCAGAAATCACAAGGTAACAGTTGTAATGCTTTAGGTTAAGGGTTTAGTAATTGAAAGAAGCTGCTTTAAATGCCAATGCATCTTAGATATAATACGAAAAGTATAAGCAACAACCACAAAGAAATAAATGATTTGGATTCTACCCAAATTAGAAGTTACTGTGCATCAGAATGCATGATCAAGAAAGTGCAAAAAGGCAACTCACAGAATGGGAGAAACTTTTTGCAAATTATATATCTGAAAAGGGTCTAATATATAAAGGAACTCTTATCATAATAAAAGGACAAATAAACTAATTCTTTAAAAAAGAGAGTGATGGTGGTGAGGATTTGAATAGACATTTCTCCAAAGATGACTATCCAATGGCCAATAGGCACATGAAATGTTGTTCAACGTCATCAGTCATCAGGTAAATGGAAATTAAAACTATAGTGAGAAATCACTTCATACCTAGTAGGGTGATGATAATAATAATAATAATAATAATAATAATAATAATAATAATGGATGCTAAGTGTATGTGAAGATGTGGAAAAATCCTGACTGTTTACATGACTGGGAATTCAAGATGGTCTAGTCCCTGTAGAGAAGAATTTGGCAGTTCTGAAAAATGTTAAACCTGGAATGGCCATATGATTTAGCAATTCCACTCTTTACCCAAGAGAACTGAAAACATATGCCCCCACAAAAATTTGTAAACAAATCACTCATAACAGCATTATTTCTAATAGCCAAAAAGTGGAAACAACACATATGTCCATTAACTGATTAACAGATGAAATGTGGCATTAGCCACAAAAAATAATATTATCCAGCCACAAAAAGGAAGTACTGATCCGTGTTGCAACATGGATAAAGCACCATGGCGGGGTAAAAGCCAGACACAAAAGGCTACCTGCTACATGACTTCATTTATAGCAAGTATTTAGAAGAGATAAGTCCATAGAGACATGCAGATCGGTGTCTCCGAGGGTTGGGGGAATGTGGAGTCACTGCTCATTGGGTACAGCTTTCCTTTCGGGGTGATGAAGGTGGTTTGAAACCAGACAGACACGGAAGTTGCACAACATTTTGACTATATCCAATGCCATTGAACTGTTCACTTTAAATGGACTAATTTTTATTATGTGAATTTTATCTTAATAAGAAGAGCAGCTGACCTCCTGTAGTACGGATCGCCTATGTGTTCTGGGCCTCAGAAGATTGAGTGGGAGGCACTGAAGGCAAATCTCGCTCATTCCCATTATTTTCAGAGCCGTCTGACAGAACCAAGCAAGGTGCCAACACGTGCAAACAGGGAGGATTCCTAGCTCACTGAGAGCAGCATCCCGCACGGGGAGCTCTTGGTTCAATCAGAATTTTACTCTGCATTGCTTTCTCAGAGCTCGTGCCAAACAACTTACAAATGAGCACCTTGAAAGACCCACCCATGATTCCCACTGGGGCAATACTGACTATCACCACCAACAGGATGACAATCACTTCTTGGTAGGTGAAATTTCTTCTTTCATGCATAAAGCCAAGGTGTACATATAGGACATAACATCATATACTGTGGTATTAATTTCCTGGTATGTGTGTGTACGGTGGAGATGACTCTGAAAAACTCATCAGCCAAGGGTTGAGAAACACTACCCTAGAGAAATAAAGGAAACCAGGCACATTAAGTTGTCCTGAGAAATTGGTAAGTTCCCTCAAGAAGAAATCAAGTAAATAATATTTGTTTACCACCCAGGTATATATCGAGTATGTCCTAAAGACAAGGTGGTGACAGGGGTTGAGAAAACAGGCTCCCCAGCTGCATGACAGTAAGTGGTCAATAATCTCTCTGATCCCAGGTTTCCTCAAATGGGCAAGGGGGTTGGAAAGAGCACCTCTCCCCCTCAGTGAGTCACTGCATTACCTGAGATTATACCCTAAGGTACTTGGAACATTGCCTGGGGCAGTCTAACTTCTCTGTCAAGGTTAGCTGAAGCTGCTTATTTTTACTACCGGAGGACAGACACACCGAAGGTTAGGTTAGATGGCTAGAAGCCGGGACTCTGGACACAGATGGCCTGGACTTGAGTCATCTCTTTGACTTCGGGCAACTTAACACTTCTTGTCTCCAATGCCTCTCAAATGAAGGGAATAAAAGTTACCCTGTTAGGGTTGCTGAAGATGAAACAGGCCATCAGTTCCTGGAGAACTTAAACAATGTGTGTGCTACCTCCAATGCATTCAATAACTGTAAGTATGACCTGCGTTATAACCATAATCACTACTGCAGCTATTATTGTTATCATTTGCCTCTCTGGCTGTCATCATTAGACTAGAGGCTCAAAAGGGTACAGAAGACTTTTAACAATGTAGAAGACGGGACACCACTCGGTTAGGATTCCCTGTAAGGAATGGGATAGAGAGATGGCCAAAATGACTAATGGGCTGACACTGGAGTGGAGATGACAGGCATCCCAGTATTACATAAGGAGGGGTGGTGGTACAGTGTGAGCTGGAGGCACCAGAGAAAGCTTCCCGGAAGAGGGGAACATTCTGCTCTATCACTTGGAAATATCAGCAGCTCTCTTTAACTATGGTCTCTGTGCTGCAGCACACGGACACAATCTTCTGAAAATGACCTGTCTTTGCTCAACTCCCCGCAGCCTTCACTCCCTTGCTGCAAACCGCCCACCTGAAAGCACACAGGAAACGGAGCCAAAGTCCACGGCGCAGGATGCTCGGTCCTCAGGCCACAGTGAGCGCAAGGCCTGCCAGCCCGTGGAGCAGGAGCATATGGTGCAAATGGCCGGGAAGGCTGCGGTAATTCCTACAGCAGGTTATTACAGCGAAGCTCCTTGGAGAGGCCAATTCACAGCTTGTCCTGAACACTACATTAACTCATTTATGGTTTTCCAAAAACACGCGATTTCCCACTGTCCCGAAATCTGACAGATACGCTCTCCTAATTTAAAGCCCCCTCCTATGAAGGTCCTTAAACTCCCAGCCGACTGTGGTGCCATTTTGAGGTTGCCAATCCAGCCTTTGATCCCTCTGTATTCATTCCTTTGGGCTGCCAGGATTCTCCTAGCTTCTCTGCTTCAAACCCAGAAACGTACAGCTGGAAACCATTTCTGTGCTCACTCAAACACCCCCTGTATCAGCTCCACAGTAGTGATTCCAAAACTTAACTCGCTTATCATTCCAAAAGTAAAAAATAAGTAAATAAAAGACGTATGTATATTTCCCAAAGAGGGACATTTGTTATCTGTCTCCTCTTCATTTTCCCAGAAATGGCATCTCCTTCTCTGGTCCAGATTTAAACAAAAGGAATCCAACTGGGATTCTCCTTTGTTGCTAGATAAATATCAACCATTGCCATCTGTTACCAGGACTGTTTTCTTGGAAAATGATGTCAAATTCAGTTGCTAATGCTACACGGTGTTCATTGTTTTAATCACAGGAATAAAACAGCCTCTATACGCTATAACATTTTCCAGACCTACAGAGAAATTTTCATTTCTCCCTTAACCTTTGTGCCCTCTTCATTCCTTAAAAATATCAAAATATCTTTAGACATGATATTAATATAGAAGACTCTCCAATGTGTCTTATCAGAGACAATATTATAGAGTGCTTAATTAAGAGAACTCTACAATAGGACTGTCGTTTTCATTCCAGTTAGACCATAAACACCCCGTTTCGTGTATAATGGGAAGATAAAAGAATCCAGCTAAAATAAGGAGGAGGGAGGAAGTTGTAACCAACACCACAATATAGATACCACTGATGACATATAAGACAACTTGCATGGTACAAGAATGGCATTTAAAATAATATTTTCAAATACGCATTAGATAGTAAGTGACATGTCAAACCCAAGAGTCCATGGACATCACTAATCAGGATATATTCCTTTTTTTTTTTAAAGTTCATTTAGAGGAAAATGTTTGGTATTCGGATATAGTAAAACCTGAGGACTGAATGCGGGTGACTAAGATGAAAGACAGTGGACTAAATGGAAGCGAGGGTCCTTCACACCACAAGGTGTCCTAAATTCATGAGGCTGGACTTCGTAACTGTGTGTTACAACCTGAAATCATCCACACCCTGGTGTTTTGATAAGAACCTCTCCAGGAGTTAGACTTGGCCGAGGTGCTTGGATAGAAGGGAGGAGTCGCTAGGAGGGATGGATTGCAGGCATCTGTGTACTATCAAAAATTGGATTCATTTCTAATTCTTTATAAAATGGGAGAGAATTTGGACCTTTTCTTCAGAGGTTCTACAGCGAGAGGAGCTTTTCTCCTTTCCTGGGTAAACGGCGGCCGTGGGACCAGTCACACAGAAAGGCAACGTGCTCGTGTGAAAGCGTGGGTTCTGATTTCGTCTCCACCATGAATAAGCTCTGTGACCTTTGGCAAGTCTCCTTCCACCGGGTTGTCTCAGCCCCAACAGTGGATAGGAGGATCTTCAAGAACCCTTTTAACTTCCAATTTTCTTTTCTAAAGTTCTAAATTTCTGCATCCTCCAAGATGAGAAACAGGATCCAATACCAGCAAAGCTAGAAGTTAACGTCTTTAAGAATGTTCGTGCTACGTGACTTCAGTACGTGTTTCTCATGATCAGAATGCACTTACTCATGTATGCATTGATTCCATGAATGCAAAGTGCTTATCCATTCTTCAAGGAGCTGAGAAGAGAATGCTTCTAGACCTAGCATATACAAATCACCTGAGAAACTTATACAATCCACTGTATATGTCTTCCCCTCTATTGAAGCCTGGAAACAGCTAACAGATTTAAATTTTTTAACAACCATGAGATTTTGATGTTGATGGCGTCTGGACCACGTTTTGAGAAAAAGTGAGAGAGACAGGTTATCAAGAAGGCTAAGTAAACCCAAGTGACCAGCGCCATGATAAGTTGTAGGACCATGATGGCAAACCTATGACACACGTGTCAACACTGACACACGTAGCCATTTTCGATGACACGTGACCACATACCAGAGAAGTATGGGGCCGCATCCTGAGAAGGACGTTTTCTCCTCGGCTCGGGCACGGCCAGGTGCAGTAACCAAGGATAAAAGAGTTGTTGTAGTGTACACACTCTGTGCCAGAGGTCTGTAGGCCAAAACAACAGAACTTCGGCACAGAGTGTCTAGTTCTGGGACTTCCGGTTAGGCCATTTTTCTCGAAGTGACACACCACCCAAGTTATGCTCGGTTTTTTGGCGAATTTTGACACACCAAGCTCAAAAGATTGCCCATCACTGTTGTAGGATGATGGTGCTGGGGGGGCACACAGATGGCATCCCTATGTAGTGTGGAAGCCAGGAACGGCTACTCAGAGGAAAGAATACTCAAGCAGACAGTGAAAGATGAGTAGAACTCAAGCAGCTCAAGAAGTGTGTGAAAGGCATTTTGGATAAAAAATAGCTTAGGTTGACTTTGGGAGTCAAGTCCCCCTCCCAACTCTGACAGGATTCTCCAAAAGCCAAAATTAAACGTTTCCAACTTCAAACTCCTCTTCAAGAGTATCTGTGGGGTTAATAAATGGGCAGATGAAGGAATACATTAATTTGTTATGTGTTTAATAGCCCATGGATGTTAGCATCAAACTCTGGTGACACATGCTGGTAACAGGACACAAAACTTGTAAAGAAATGACTGCACCTCCACAGAAAGTAATGTCAGTACTTGATGTAGCAAGAGCTGGTCACTACTAGCCCCGAACCCCCAGCAGTATCATCTCATGGAAAAAATAAACTGCATTTGTTCATTGTACAGATCTTTCATTTTTTTCACAACTACAATTACAGCTAGATCATAATCTTTTCAGATAAATGTCTCACCAAAAATAAAGTCTGAGGATGTCCTTAGCTTAGTGACACACGTGGGAAATGGTTGTTCTGACACTTACTTCACAGGGTATATACTCCATCGACTACTCAGGGTGTTGTGTGTTTAAGGCACAAATTAAAATGAGCTAAGCTGTGTGGCCTTGAACAAGTGATACAGCCTCTCTGTGCCTCATTTTTCTTCTTGTAAGTAGAACAGCCTGCGTTAAATAATTCCTGAAAGTTATTTCTGCTCTGGCAGGCCATGCAACAAAGTAAAAGAAACATTTCCAGAGGAATTAATTAATCCTCTGGGGATAAAATGAGGTAAATTTTCGCTTTTATTCAACATTGCTCTGCAGATGATCTCTCCTTTACAAATAATCAGATCTGAAGCAGAAAAGACCACGTGACTTGCTTAAGTGTAACCAGACTGTTTTCTAAGAGATAGTAAATTGGGGGAGGATGTCATGAAGTCACAATGGCTGGCTTGGCGACTACAATTTTACCGCCTCAATGACTGAGCCAATTTTCTCCTCCAGCTCGCTTACACACCTTTAATGAATACATGTTTCTTTGATTAAATTAACATTTTTGTTTAGCTAATTAGCCTGAAAAAAAAACCCAACAACCTATGCTGAACTGAGCTGGTAAGCAACTTCATTACTGCTCATCGGTGCATGTTTGCAACCTATCACTGTCAGCGCCATCGCCTAATGATTAGGGGAACATTAAGTTTGGCTAATTCGGCTTTCTGTGGCTATCATCACGCTCCCAGTGATGAGCCGATCCCCACCCTGAATCGACCCTGCTTGATGGTGACAGATGTTCTAATCACAGGGTTTCATTCATTAGCGTCCATCCGCATTGCTGGCCAGGTCTGCAGCAGGTACTTGATTTGAAACTAAAACGAATTAAATGCTATCTTCGTAATGAATTACCTTATATGGTTACCCTTCCCTAAGTGGGCCAGTGTGACAAGAGATGAAAAATAAAGCTCTCCATGGGGACTGGAGAAGGAGGGTGTCCCCCCTGCATTACTGAGGTACACTCCTGTCTACATGATCAATAAATGGGTGAGTTTGTGGGGAGCCGTCCCTCCATGTAAAGGCAAGGTTCAGTAAAGTACACCTCAGCTTTGACCATGACGCACCAACTGGGTGGCAGAACACCTTGCTTCCTTAAATCTGTGATGATTTAATAAGATGACTTGTGCTCATACAGCGTTGAGAAGATGCCCCTGGATTTCCATTAGCAATGTAATCATCCTTTGTCTGGCCTTAGCCACTTGGAGGCTCACATTGCCTTTCTAAGTGGTTCTGTTGTTATTGGTTCCACTCTCAGCTACAAGGGTGGCATGTGGCCTGGGGTTAGCCAGTTAGCACTGGGCACCTTCTGGTAACAGTGATTGGGTTACAGCCAGTTGTGTTACCCACCGGAGGCCCATCCCCAACCATAAGACTGAATTCTGGGACTGTCAGTTGGAGCTATGGAGAAAGTCACCCCTGATTGTCCTGAAGTATGTGACACTCAGAGGTAGCACAATGAATGCAGCCAGTTTCTAGCCACCAGGGGAGACCGTGGTGAGAAAGGGGCTTAGAAGCAGGAAAACAGCCTGAAAGCTGTTTGGGGAACCAACCTGCATGGACATTTCTTTGTTTTTCCATCCAGCTGGTCACGATGACAGAGCTACTTCTGGTGCTGCCAGTGTTACGCCCTGATAAAAAACCTTATTTATTTATTTATTTTGTCAAAAGACACATGCAACTAAAGGAATAATGTCTCATATAAACCTCATTTAATTATCAAAAATACTTTTCCATTTCCTAACCTACATGACCTCCACAACAATCCTGAACAGTAAATAGGGCGGGAATCACCCACCTCATTTCTGAAACAAGAGCACTGAGGCTCAAAGAGAAGGGAGCTTGCCAGTTCACCAAGCCAGTGCTCAGCTCGGTCCACCAACTTGACCCTTTGTTCTCCTGCTTGGCTCACGGTGATCTGTTTCCACAACCTGGTTCACCTTGGGTCACCCTTTAGAAGAGTGCTTTTGGGGGATGGTGGTAGAGTTCATGGATAAGCCATGGCTCTGGCACCTGCTTGGTTCAAACCCCTGCTCTACCACTTACTAGTTAGGTGGCATCTGGCAAGTGTAACATATGTAACAGTGTGCACAGCACATGTGGAATAATTTAGCACACTGTCAGCAGGTCTGCTTTCTCAACCATAGGAAACGTCACAAAAGAGACACCATTTATTTTCTAAACTGACGGCAATGTAGGAATTAACTCAACTTGATATTAGTTGTCATAAAACCCTTAGCTTTCGCTTTCTGTGCTTGAACTCACCCATCAATTAAGCAGTTTAAGAAAATATGTCACTTGTTCAGCATCGCAGCCAAGGCAACACCTTCTTCTTATGTGAATTTAATTACTCAAGTTATTTCCAGAAACTGCTTGCAAAATACGGAAATAACAGGTTATTTTCAGCAAAGAAAAGACAATGATCAAATATGGTGTGTCTGCTCACTGGGGTTGGTAAGCCTATATTAATGGCAGAGAGAGTGTCAATTTTACAAGGCACTTAAAAAAAAAAAAGAGTACCTTCTAGGATGCTTGGGGTCTCCCTGCTGGCTCATCCTCTTTTGAGCTCTGAGACCTGGGGCGAATTACCTAACTTCCCTAAGCCTCAGTCTCCTAATTGTAGAGAGGAAACATTATCATCTGCTTCCCTGATGCTGTGTGCCCCTTGACAATGAAAATTACCATGCAGGAAAGAGTTAACAGGCAGTCATGACTGTTGTCCTTTGAGAGAACTGCTTATAAGGTTGGCCCTTGGCTGGCATCTAGGGACCTGGATTCGGGGAGGATCCCAAGCATTACCAGAACGGACTTGTAAGAATGGTGCACTATACCTTACCTGTTTGTCTAAACACAGTTTAAGCTGAACATCTTCTCTCCTTCTGGAATTCTGGTACACCCCAGGTACAGGCTGTCTAGGTGACCAGCCCCAGGAAAAGGCCTAGATATTGAACCTCTAATGAGTGTCCCCATTTGGCAACATTAGACAGGGGTCCCAGCTCATTGCTGGAAGAATGCAGTGCATTTGGTTTGACTGCACTGAGAGGACCCTGGGTGGCCGCTCCCGTTTCCTGTGAATGTCACCCCTCCCCCTTCGCCCACTGTGCTCGGCATTCTTTTGCTGAGATAAAACAGAGCTGGGCATGTGACAAGGCGCTGAGGCCTGTGAGTGCTCCTGGAGGACTACCGAACCCAAGGGCTGCCTTGGGGACCCTACCTCATATCTAGTATAGTGTGTAGTGTATGAAAAACATGCAATAAATAGACATATTTTATCCCCGTGTCCTCTTCCTATGTCAATGTCACCGCTCTCAGTGAAACTGCAGGCAGCAGTGATATCCACGGAGCAAGACTGAACAGTCTGGAAAGCTTTCCTATTTCAGCTTCTGTGGGACAGACATGTGTGACCAGTACATGTCTCAAAGGGATGCTCACACATCTTCAGGGTTTATGTACGAGGATATTCATGACTGAGTTATCATGGAGATGTGGAGGCCATCTGGGTTTTATCACTGGGTGCATCCAGAGGTAAAATGTGTTGATTGTATCATCCACCCCCATGCACCTGTAAAGCAGTACAGGAGCAAGCAGTGACAGGCCGAGTGAAAAAGAAGAAGAAAAAGCCATACAGCACAATATCACTTATGCAAATTAAAGATAAGTGTGCAAAGAACAATGTAAATTTTGCAAGAATACCTACAAAAGCAAAGATCCTAGCTACATTAGGCTACATTAGACGTGTTTTTTATTATGGGGTAAGGAGTGGTGGATATGGGGAGGAGAATGAAAGGCAGCAAATACGGACAAACGGAAGAGGAGAATCTAGTACAAACTCGTAATAAAACATGTGCCGGGACCAGAAGTCAACCAACTCGACTTTCTGCACTTGGGATCCAACCTACATCTATTTCACCTTTTAACCCCAAAGACAATGATAATGACGACAACATTAATTGAGCATGAGACACCATGTACATACTTTTCATATATTACTCTCTTTCTTTCTTGCCACAATTCTAGGAGGTGTGTGCTGTTGATGCCCCCATCTTATAGGCAAGGACACCAAGGTACAGAGCAGTAAAGCAATGTGCCAGCTTATAGGCGTCACAGTCGAGCCGTGAACCAAGCTTGGAGCAGACCTAAGAAGTTAATATAAGGATGCGGAGATTTAGCCTGTGCCCATGCGACTTCTGGGGTCTTGAGGCGAATTTGGGGAAGCTGCCTTTTCCTTCCCTGAACAGTTTCTAGTATAGACTAAGTGCCAGGCACCATCCCAGAAAGACAGAGATAAAATTCTCATGTCTAAACTGTGACATTAACAAAAAAACAAACAAACGATCTAACAGTCTAGGTACAGCTTTACAGCCAAGGTGCCCGAGGCTCTTAATAGACTTGTACTCTGTGACAATTGAATACTTCCTGGTTCAAGTGTTTCTAAGGACCCTTGTGAAATGGACTTATGTACTGCTGTTAAGACTAATCCTGCATTGTGAGTCTGGTGTCTGAACAGATCAAAGGGTGGCTTAGCGGGGCCAGCCTCCTGGCACCCACAACGTGGTTTCTTGCTCGCACCTCACACACATCTTCGTTCACCCTCCCAGCAGCCTCCAGAAGGACCTGTTCACCTCACTTTACCTCAATCATTCTCCATGGGGATGATGGTGGGATTTGTCGCCTGGGGACATTTGGCAATGTCTGAAGATAGTTTTGGTTATCATAATTGGGCTGGGGGTGTGCTTCTGGCCTTGATTCAGGAGGCTACTGACATCCTGCAAGACACAGGACAGTCCCTATGACAAAGAATTCCCCGGCCCAAAGTATCAGTAATGCTGCTGTTGACGTACTCTGTTTCATAGACAAGAAAACTGATGAAATTATATACTATGATATGCATAAATTTGGAGATTATTTTTTAAGTGGGAGATAGTGAGACAGGCTCCCACATGTGTACCAACCAGGATTTACCTGGCAGCCGCTGTCTTGGGCTGTTGCTTGAATCAGCTGAGCTACTTTTAGCACCTAGAACCAATGTTCAGAACAACCAAGCTATCCTTAGCATCTGGAGCCACACTTGAACAAATCAAGCCACTGGCTGTGGGAGGGTAAAAGGGATGGAAGGGGGATAGGGATGGGAAAATAAGCAGATGGTCACTTCTCCTGTGTGCCCTGACTGGGGATTGAAGCTGGGATGTCCATACAGCGGGCTGAGCTTACACTCTATTCACTGAGCCAGCTGGCCAGGGCCAAACATGGAGATTTGAGAACGTTACCTGGTTATCTTGCTAATACACATCACAGATCTACCTGTTACGTTCATTTTCAGTGACTCCCTCTCTGTTTCAAGTGTTGATTCCTTTAAAAAGGCTGCCTTGAGAAGTGTCTATTTGTTTCTCGTGCCCATTTTTTGATTGGATTGTTTGTCTTCCTGGTGTTGAGTTTTACAAGTTCTTTATAAATTTTGGTTATTAACCCCTTATCAGATGTGTTGTCAAATATGTTCTCCCACTGTGTGGTTTGTCTTTTTATTCTGTTCTTATTGTCTTTAGCTGTGCAAAAGCTTTTTAGTTTGATATAGTCCCATTTGTTTATCCTGTCTTTTATTTCATTTGCCCGTGGAGATAAATTGGCAAATATATTGCCTCGATAGATGTCAAAGAGTTTACTGCCTAAGTTTTCTTCTAGAATACTTATGGTTTCACGGCTTACATTTAAGTCCTTTATCCATTTTTAGTTTATTTTTGTGTATGGTGTAAGTTGGTGGTCTAGTTTCATTATTTTTGCAGGTAACTGTCCAGTTTTCCCAACATGATTTGTTGAAGAGATTGTCTTTACTCCACTGTATACTCTTACCTCCTTTGTCAAATATCAAATGTCCATAAAGATGTGTATTTATTTCTGGGTTCTCTGTTCTGTTCCATACAGATGGCCAATAGGCATATGAAAAAATGCTCAACATCACTAATCATTAGAGAAATGCAAATTAAAACCACAATGGGATACCATCTCACACCAGTCAGAATGGCACTTATTAACAAAACAACACATTATAGGTGCTGGCGAGGATGTGAAGAAAAGGGAACCCTCCTGCACTGCTGGTGGGAATGCAGACTGGTGCAGCCACTGTGGAAAACAGTATGGAGATTCCTCAAAAAATTAGAAATGGAACTGTCCTTTGACCCAGCTATCCCACTTATAGGAATATATCCCAAGGACACCATTTCACCGACTGTAAAGCCAGTAGTCGAGGTCACTATCACAGCAGCCTGACCCGTGCAGGTTCGCATTAGATTCGAACAGATCGTAACGAAACACAGGAACCACAAACTGGTGAGCCATCAGCTTTAATTCTAGCTTGCACCCGGTGGGCAAGCAAAAACACAGACTGGGCTCCAAAACCCACACATTCAGTGCTCACAAAGCTACTGACTTATCTGAGTTTCCTAGAATCCAAGGTTTCTAGCTCACCAGACTTATTCACTTCTGTTTCCCATCTCCTCCTGCACAAACTCTTAACAAACTGGTTTCTTCCTCAGCACGCTGCCATCTTGGCTACTTCTCCTCCACATGGCCTTAATCTGCTCTCCTCTCTAATACCAACCTCAGGAACTCAGGAACCAAGAGAGAGCAAGCTCCCGGACTACCCCAGTTTATAGCATAGAAAATCCAAACCTTTAATCCAATTATACATACAAGAAAGTATCTGATACAAAGCCACCCATCTGAGGAATAATGGGATTCCTCAGGAGAGTGCACCACCCTACATCATCCAATCAGTCAAGGGTGTGGAGAAGAGCTTACTCTTAAAACTAAGCCTTAGGCTATAATGACCTGGCCTGCTTACATTACAGCCTTTTCCAGAACACACATTAATATCAACGAACTTCCATGTGGGCAGCGCCATCTTTAACAAAGTGAGCATAATATATTTTATCTGCCCAACACCGACTAAAAAAAAGAAATGCACCCCCGTGTTTATGGCAGCATTGTTCACAATAGCAAAGAGCTGAAAACAGCCCAAGTGTCCATCAGTGGACGAGTGGATTAAAAAGCAGTGGTACATATATACTATGGGGCCATAAAAAGAAGGAAATATTACCTTTTGCAACAACATGGATAGACCTGGAAACTATTATGTTGAGTGAAATAAGCCAGGCAGAAAAAGAAAAATATTATATGACCTCACTCATTTGAGGAATCCAAGGAACACTGAGAACTGAGGAAATGGATTGAGACAGAGGAGGGATCAAAGGGACCAGAGGAAAGAGGACAGAGGGAAGGGGAGGATAGGATGGGATAAACCTGAAGGGACGTGGGGGAGGGCAGTGTAAGGAGGGGGGCAAGAGAGATGTGGAGGGGGATATGGGGAAGGGGGGATGCAGTTGGGGTTACCCTAGAATCTATGTAAACACAATTAATTAAATAAAAATAAAAAAATAAAAAATAAATAAAAAGGCTGCCTTGAGGCTGCTGTCATTGGTTATATTTAAATGGAAGGCGGGAAAAGCAAACAAGAATCTGCTTACTCAAAACCAGGCTTTGCTTTGAGGCCTAAGAAAGGGGAACCAATGACAGAAACGGAAAACAGTGGCTTTGTTTTTGGGTTCCATCATTCTGACTAAAACAGATGAGTTGAATCCCATGTTTGCCGATCTAACTGTGATATTGTTTCAGACCTTTTGTTTCTGCCTTACACAGCTCGATTTTTATTTTTATTCTTAGGTTCCTGCTCACAGCAAATTGTTCCTCCAAGTGAGCAGTTCAAAGTCCTAGGAAAGCAATCGGAAGAGGAAGAAAAGAGGCTGAGCGATAAGATCAAGATATGAACTATCAACCCCGGCTCCTGGGTGATGAGTTTAACTTTCTGACCTTCATCAGAAATCACGTTGGTGACGTGCCGATAAAACACTCTGAGCCGGAGGGTGGATGGTGTGTGCCTCTAATAGCACTTTGCGGACTCCCTGGCCCAGTGTAATATGAGGCTGTGGTTATCTGTGTAATTTCCGGAGGGCACACGCTGTCAGTTCGCATTTATCCCGACTGCTGGGCCTGGTAAAGGCTCACTTATGGGGTATTAGGATTTATCCTGAAATCAGAGCTGAACCAGAAAACTTTCCAAAGGCAACTAAGAAGAGTTAAGTGAAGCAATTTCCCAGGCTTTAGAAATAGCACCTGCGATTCAGGCCATGGGCGAGAACCTCAGGGACCATGAAAGGCTCTCATTTACTTAAGGGTCACTTTAGCAATTCACACCCTATGGCCATTGAGATGTGACCGCCCTGCCCGTGTGGTCATCCACTCTCCCCCTCTCAAGAGATGCCCCTTCTACTATCTGTAAACTGAAGAGGTTATTATGGTACAAGTAAGAGGACAATGCTATGGGACGATAAAATGACACGTGCGGCTGAGTTGCTCCTGCTGCAGGGACAGTCCTGCTGACCTGTGTCTGTGAGGCTCATTGCTGTTGTGAAGAAAGCTGTCATCTTTTGTATAATACAGGTAACTCAACAGTGTGGCATACCAGACCCCAGGAGCAAAATAATGGGGAAGGGGGCTCTGGTCGGTTAGCTCAGTCTGTTAAGACATCGTCCCCAAATAACAAGATTGCAGGTTCACTGGCCAGTCGGGGCACACACAGGAAGCAGCTGAGGAATGTATGACCGAGTGGAACAATAAACGGATGCTTCCCTTCCCCCTCCCCTCTCTCTCCCTTCCTCCATCTGTCTCTCTGAAAATCAATAAAAACTAAGCCCTGGCCAGAAGAAGAGCTCGTTGGTTGGAGCATCATCCTGGAGCACAGAGGTTGCTGGCTCGATTCCCTGGTCAGAGCACATACAGGAACAGCTCAATGCTCCCCCCACTCCTCTCCCTCCATGCCTCTCTCTCTCTCTCTCTCTCTCAAAAATAAATAAATAAATAAATAAAAATAAAAGAGGAATAAAATGTTACTTTAATGACAAGGGTCAGAATTCCTAAATGATGCATAGCTGTAGTAAATGCTGAGGAGATTGCTGTGGTTAACAGGTAAAACCTCGAGTCCTAGCACTGAGGGAGAAATGGGCTTAGCAACACAGACTAAGGCAGACTGCAGAGAAACAAAGCCAGACAGAAATTTCTGGTGGGGCTATCACCAAAAAGTCTCTCACAAGAAGAGACGGATATTTAAATTTTCAAAAATGTGTGATGCAAGCTACTTCAGATCTCCTAAATCATACGTAACAGTTTGCTCCACCCATAGCCTTGAGTTGATAAAATCTGGGGACTGATGGTTTGAAATGTGTCCGTATACAGAACAGGGACAGGAGGGGGGGGGGTATTTGTGAGAATATCTATGAATGGAATTAATAGAGCAAAAGCAAGAATTTGAAGCCTGCATTGGAAAAAATAAAGTCTCTTCCCTCCAAAATTCCTGAAGATACTAAAAGAGAACCCTAACTCCTCCATAAGCATGGAATAAGAGGTTTATGTTTATTCAACTTCCATCTCAACTGGCATTTGGCCTCAAGAGACCCCTGGGATACAATAATATCAACTGCAATTAAGTCTGGCTAGAAAACACGCTTCACAGGGGCAAAGATATGGCCTGAGTTTCATTTTGTTTGTTTGTTTGTTTTTCACCCGAATCCCCAATGATTCATGCAGTGTTGGCACATAGCAGAGACTCGGTAACTACAGAGGAAAATCTTTCTTAATAGAACAGCAGCATCATTCCCAATGTACAGAGGGAAAAACAACAAAACAATGCTACTGTGAGATCAGCAAGTCCACCAAGGTCACAGAGTTTATAGATTCAGAGTCAGGATACCAATCCAGGTGGTCAAGTGTGGCCCTTTTCTGCCCAACCTCCAGAAGTCCTACAAGCCATTTATGATGATGCTTTAATGGGCCAGTAGCAGCAATTCCCTGAGCACAGCAGGTAACCCAGTCTGCGTCATTACCCTCTTCATTAGTAACAGTGTAGAAGGCATGAGAGACATTAGGCTGCTTCCATTCGAAACCCCTCCATGTACTTTCTTTGTGTCTTTTTTATAACAGTTTCTGTAATGCATCCCATCGGGACCATTTGGAGTTGTTAAGGGTTTTATTTTGTGTGTGTGTGTGTCTTTTTTTTTTTTTCTTTTATATCAGGCTCTGCTGAACTAAGTATGTGATTTAGGGGAAATAACAGTTTGAAAGAAAGACGTCTGGAAACTTCAACCTAACAGATGCTTGTTTACAGACACCTGATGGAGCTAAATGGAAAGCCTCAGTCTAAATTCTAAAAAGCCATAAATGTCAGTTGACTAGAACTGAGTCATAACCACTGTGAAGCATGGATCACCAAAAGATGGCCATTTCAGAGCTGTAACAGCCAAAACGGCTCTTCATCTTGTCAACACTACTGAGGAGCAACGTAATTCTTAAGCTCAGGAAGGAGGTTTTGCTTCTAAATAGACAGTTACTGTAGCTTGCAGCTGATTAATTGTCTTGGCAATTACACAGCAAAGAATGCCTTTTTAAAAAAAGCCATGATCGAAACAACGCATTGATCTCTTATCTCCTCCACAAAAGCCTGGACGTGGTGAGAAGAGGCAGAACACGTTGCAAGGTAGAAACCAAAATGATAATCTGGTTTCGGTTGAGATGGATTTTTATGTAAATTGTAGAAAAATATCAGGCCAAGAAAGTCACAGCCCTGTGAAAAGCACACAAAATTAGTAATGTGAGTTATTTGGTATATTACAGAGCATTCTCCAACATTCTCTGAGCTCTTAATGGTGGAAGTTTAGTGAAAATGCCAAAGAACAAAATTCATTCAACAATTTGCTCATGCATCGCTTCTATGTTACGTGCTCTTTTCTGAAATAGCTTCCCTTGCATTTACGACATACTAAACACTTCCTTATGCAAAATCACATGGTAGGGATGAAATGGACACTTTTAATCAGACTGTATTCAAACCATAATGATAGGTCCATTTGTACTCTGTTTTCAGACTGAAATAGGATCTAAGAGCACTTAAGGAAGAAAGTTAAGAAAACAACATAAAAGGATGGTAAAGTTGAGAGCAAAGTCAAAGTAAATACTCTTGGAAAGTTACCATGGGGAGAGGTAGAGAAAGCTAAAGCAAGATACTTCAGGGTCTATGGGCTGTATTTAAATGTTTGGGATGGGACAGACTGAGATGGGAGACATGGGTGAAGCCATGGCACAGGAGTGCTACCATCTACACAGTACTCTGCGTTCTGCTCTCTACTGGTATGGAGTTACCCTGGGCAAGGATAAAGAGAAATAGCCCACTGTGTTAATATAGAAGTTTAGTCTCATTGCTTGGTGACATATACTCGCCTTGGTAACTATCATTTACAGAAGTGGGAAGATTACTCTTGTGTACTCGCGGAAATGAACTTAGATCTTCCTCCAGAAGGAGGTTTAAAAACTGTTTCAGTAAAAGGTCAACAGCACGGATCATGACAGTCCTCCGTTTTCTCCTGTCCTCTTATGAAACGAATGTATGTTGCAAATGATGGCCACCAATCCCTACTTCTCCTTGCTTCTCCAGGACTGGCTGGTTGCTGACCCCGCCCCATCTAGCCCTTAGTGCTTGCCAGCTACTTAGAAGGACAATTGTTATGACATTCTTAGACTTCTGCACAAATAGTAGCCAGATACCATTCTGAGTAGCAGTATTCCTGTTTCACAAAACTCATACATCTGACCCTAAAGTAGTAAGAGATGGGGGTGCTGGCCTCAGGGACTAAATAAGGATCCACATGTTTTCTCACCAATTCCTGAACCTCCCGTGTGTGGCTACGCTCTGGGGGACAGATGATGGCCATGGGCGACACAGCAAAAGGAACGAAACTGTGAATTCTCTGCAGACCCACAATCTGGGACTATAATATTGCTGGCGATATGGTCTCATTCTTTTAATTAAGAAAACACATCTCTGTTTAAGGGGCAAGTAATTGAGACTCTTACTTCTCTTATAGTCAAATCCACAAGAGAAAAAGCGAACCCACGCAGTCAGATACTCAGATGGGTATATCATTTCTAGGAAGATAGGTCCTGGATGGCGAATATGCTTGACTTCGGTAGGTGGCTGGAAAAAACACTCCCAAGGCTGTACTGAGATATGCCTCTTGATTGAGTCAACAAAGTAGGATGACAAAGTTTACGGAAACGGCCAGGTTGCTACGCATCTCTGGAACCACAAAGAGCACTGAGAACTGAAATCAGCATAGAGAAGAGAATTCAGTACTAGGTTTCATTCTGCGTGGAAACAGAACGGGAAAATAATATCAGTGCCAAATGTGCACTCTTACCGCAGCAGCGCCGAGGGGCCCAGGGAGAGCGGAAACAGGACTCCACCTCCGCACAAACCATTTTCAACGGCAGGAGCTCTTAGGTTGGAGACTAGCAGATGATAGTTTTTGCTTTCTTTCTTTTTCTCTGGTAATCTGCACTTAAACACTTCCTATTTGGGAGTATCCCCCATTTATTATATATATAGAAATAAGGCCCATGTGCCCTCATAAAAGACGTAGGGGCCAGATGCTGTAGTGTCAGTCCTAGCAGAAAAGGTGGACGTGCACGGTCTACAACAGAATGACTGGAAACCTCCTTCCTGGCACTCTGAGAGGTTGTGATTTCCTGGAAAGACAAAGGACTCATTTTCATTCACTCCAGCGGATGGTGGCAGAGGCCATGCCTCCAGCAGCGGTGGTGTCCTGTAGATGACCCTGGGGTACTTCCCACTCTGTGGCTGCTGAGGTCACATAGGACCCTGTCCAGTCACCAAACCCACCCTACCACTCTCACCGATTCTGTGAACACCCAATACTCTTCTGATAAGAAACAGAGTCAAATTAATGATTTTGTTTTATTTTTGCAACTACAAGTATCCTAACTGGTACTGACTTATCCCATGAGGTTGGAACTCATTTCCGTGCAATGTTTCCATTTGCAAATACAACCACATCCACTACCACACGGAGCACAAACCATAGCGATGACCAGGATTATCAGAATGACTTATGGCAACACTTTTCATCATTTTTTGAATCTCAGTTCCTCCGTCTGAAAACATGGGTGTAGGTTTGATCTGGGTGGTTTCCAAAATTTGCGTTGTCTACAATCTTGTCTGGCCCACATAGCTGCCTTTTACATTGACAATAGGGAGAAGTCACTCAATAGGGAGAAGTCACTCAACAGGGAGAAGTCACTCAAAAGGGAGGAGTCACTCAAAAGGGAGGAGTCACTCAATAGGGAGAAGTTACTCAATAGGAAGGAGCCACTCAATAAGGAGGAGTCACTCAATAGGAAGAAGTTACTCAATAGGAAGGAGTCACTCAATAGGGAGAAGTTACTTAATAGGAAGGAGCCACTCAATAGGGAGAAGTCACTCAATAGGGAGGAGTCACTCAATAGGGAGAAGTCACTCGATCTCTCTCTTGAATTTTTCCTTCCATTCCATGCTCCTCCGGGGGAAGAAAATTAGTGGCACTTCCAATGCTTGTGGGGCAGCTATGACAAAAGGTGAGGGCAAGAAAGCACATTGTGAAATTGACAACGGAGCTCTAGACCAGCAAGAGTTCAACTTCTGAGGATGCGCTGCTATGAAGTGAATTAGATCTCTCCCAAATTCATATGCTGAAGTCCTATCCCCTCCACACCCTGCTCCCCGTGTGTCTGTACTAGAGAGAGGGCATTTAAGGAGCTGAAAGATTAAAAGAGGGCACATTGTGGAGCTCTGATTCTCTAAAACAGGTATCCTTACAGAAAAGTAAAAGAAATACCAGTGCTCTCTGACCCTCTCCCTTCACGTGAGGACAAAGTGAGAAGGCTGCCATTGACAAGGCAGGAAGTGAGTCCGCACAAGGAACTAAATCCTGCTCGGCCTTGATCCTGGATTTCCAGCCTCCAGAATTATGTGAAAATAAACCTCTGTTGGTTAAGTTATCCAGTGAGTGGTATTTTGCTTTGGCAGCCCAAGCACATGAAAACAATACCCAAGGCATTGTCTGAAAACTGCTTGCAAATATTAAGCACACTTCAAACAGTTCATTGGCTTTTCCCCGGTTCCCTGTGAGGTTTGCTTGCCATCATTAACCCAATGTATTTATAATAGAGTGTTTTGCATTCTGAAGTGCTCACGATCATTTATTAATGAGTAGAGAGGTATGCTACAGCCCTCTGGCTTGGGATAATATCTCCAAAAGTGAAACAGGGATGGAAGTAAACGTAAGGCATTTGGAAATGGAGGCTGAGCCTATAAAATGGGTGTCCTTACAGAAAAGTAAAAGAAATACCAGTGCTCTCTGGCCCTCCCCCTTCAAAAAATTCAAGAGAGAGCCTTCCTATCGAAGGCTGCCATCGACAGGGTGGGAAGAGAGTCCTCACAAGAAATTGAATCCTGCTCGGCTAGGATTTCTGTAAGGATACCCGTTCTACAGGATGGAGAAATGGAGGGTTTTCCTTAGAGAATGAGATGCAGGAATTCAATGGAGACATATCAAGTACTGCTACAATGTGACACAGAGACCATTTTCTCCGATAGTGTTCTTCCCTAACATGACGTTTTCTTTTTAAGCCTTGTTCTCTCCTGCCCTTTCTTCTACTTCCTGTCACTACAAAGTAATTTTCTCAGCAAACAAAATCTAAGAACATGAGATGGAGTTGAAATTGCATTTGACTTAGAGCCCAAACTGTGCATTCTTCAAACTCACAAATACTAAAAAATAAAACAAGCAGGTGTTATTTTTTACTCCCTTCAGTGACTGAAATGTTCAAAGGGCCCCACAGTCGTGGTTGGTGTGACGGTAACATCACGAGTGCGCTCTATCTAAGATTGCAGAGAGCATTGCAGACTGGCTTTACACTTTTGGAAAGCAATTTCATAATATGGATTCCCAGCATCCGCCTGAGGCTGAGAACTGCCTTTAAATGATGTCCTTGTGAGATGAACAGGACAAGGGAGACCAGAGACATGAAAGAGTTTGCCCAGGATCACACAAGTCAGAGACGCCTATATTTCCAGCACACAGCACAGGACTTGTCATATTGTGGGACCCTTATTAAGTGTAGGGATGAATGAGTGAACAAATTTAGATGTTAAGGTACATTATTTCCCACCTAATATAGGGTCGGTGAATAAGGGGGGTGGTCACATGGGGAAATCAGAGCCCCAGTTTTTGTCTGGGATCGCCCACATGGCCAGGCGCGCGGGAACTACACTTCCCAAAACCCTTTGGGAGAAAAGCGACTGTCCGTCAGCCAGTGGGATTTCACTACATCTTATTAGCTGGACGAGCCCGGGAGGGCCCCTTTTTAAATATGGCGCCATGCGGTCCCTGGCGCGAGATTCCTGGCATTCATCTTCTGTGCCAGTGAGTCCCACCTGAGAAGTGCTCTGTACCAAATAAAGCCTTAATAGTCATACTTAGCGGTTACGCTGATTTCCTCAGCGGGGAAAATACCTTACACCTAACATTTCTCCAGAGTAGTCAGGAGGAAAACAGTTACAGGCCCAGTGATGTTTATAGGAAAGTTCATTATAGCTGTGAAGATACAATGAAATAATTGTAATTTCTCCAAAACGGGAAAATGATTTTTCTCTAGCAACTTGATGAACCATTAGACATATAGTCACTAGATATATATTTGCCAACTCATGATTCTGTATTTGAACATACAAAGCCTATTTTAGTTGGAAGTTTCAAGGAGAGTTTTCCCTAATTATTAGTAATAAATTAGAAACTATAGCTTTGTTTCACTGTTACAGAAACATTACTAGGTGGGTGAAATGTTTGTCTTGGATTATGGAGTCAAGCAGAGGACAGACCATTCAATACCTAAAAGTTGAGTTTCTGCTCTCATTTTTAGTAAAGTAAGCTCAGCGTGGCCTACACATTAATTTTCTTGATCCGTCAACTAAACCTGGACAAGGAATGTCAAATGCTAATTATGTCTATTCTTTTTCAGCTCAAGACCAGTCAAGGATGGAAATAAAGTACTCAGTCTGATCAGCAAACTGAATCATGAAATCAGAGAACCTCAAGATCACCGAGATATACACAGTTAGTCATTTCCAACCAAAGATCCAGTACTCAAATCCCATATTCAACACGGTCATCAGGCAACAGAGATAAACATGCAGGATCCACTTTTAGACAATCTGCTTTCTCCTTGCAGTTGTATTTATGAATGTCATATAGGAGAAACAAAAAACAAAGGGCACCTTCTCATCCAGGACAATATCATGCAGAAGAAGGCCATGCTCTGATAATGCATAATTCATGTCGCAGAGAAATACATGACCAGTTACGGTCCTGAGGGATCGGTACATATAAAAATTGGCATTCCCTAAGCATCTGCAACAGAGTTCGTCTCCTTCTAGTATACGAGATCAGAGTATAACTAACGCTGACATTCACATTATATCTGGATACTCTTCAGGACTGAAAACTTGCTCTTGATGGAGGGTAATTATATTCCGTCCTTGTGTAGATTTAATTAGTTTGATTCAATACTTCTGAATGCTTCCTCTAAAGCATAAAATACCACCCACTAGTAAAAACTGTTAAACAGTATTTATTTGCACTGAGACTCCCAGAATTAGTTCAAAATCTGATGTGTTTTTTCCTTCAAAATGGAAGTATCTTCACTGTTATTGCTGATTATAAGACAATCGCTGCTTGTTTTAGTATATCAAATGCGAGTAAAAAAAACATTATTCCATTCCTACAATATAATCAACATTAAACAATTTGGTATAGATGCTTCCAAATATTTATGTGTTGCATAAATAAGAAATTATTTTACACTCCACATAGTTTATAACAGGGTCTCCAAACTACAGCCTGTGGGGGCCACTGCCTGTTTTTGTAAATAAACATTGTATTAAACTATAGCCCTGTTCATTTATATACGTACTGTCTATGGCTGCTTTCACACTAAAACAGGAGAGATAAAGGAGTTGTGACAGAAGCCATATATGGCTAGCAAATCCTAAAGTACAGTGTGTCCGTAAAGTCATGGTACATTTTTGACCTGTGACGGGTCAAAAGTGCACCATGACTTTACGGACACACTGTATCTTTACTAGCTGAAAAAGTATGCCAACTCCTTCTGAAGAACCTTTATTTCCTCTCCATATTACATGAGAAATATCCTTATATGTTTATTTTATCGGCTCTACCTCATTCCTTAAAAGCATATCTATCACTGAATTTTATAGACTTTTTATAATTTAACTGATAGCTTATTGATGGACATTTTCAGTTATTTTTATAGGCAGAGTTTATAAAGTTCAAGAAACAGGGAATCTACACAGCATTTAAAAATGGCACCGGATAGGACTCCTTAAGAAACTTGCTTTAGGAGATGGTGGTAAATTATCTGTGGAACTATTTCCTTGAGTGTTTGGGAACAGATTAATACTGAATATTATTCTAAGTATTTTAGATATTCTCCCAGAAAATCCTGGGAGTAGATAAAGGGACTGTCGGGACATAGCTTTATAATCTTACTAAGGAAATGGGTCGCAAAGTAGAGTTTGAAACTCAGCCTTTATGAAAGCTCAGAAATTCTGCATCACCCAAATTCGAATGCATTGGTTTTATCTCCCACTTAGCACCATTGGAAGGAGAACAGCCCATGTGATGTCCATCTCTGAAGCCTAAGCCCTGTGTCCTCCATTTCTAAGTCCTAAGTTCTTTGCCAAGGTACTCGCTTCTCTTACAAAGGCTTCCTCTCCCCGGTTTGGTTTTCTGGCATCAGAGCTAGGAGTCTAACCTATAAGAAATCCATCTAAATGTCCCAGCCAACTCAGTTTGTTTTACATGCTGAGAAGGCTAAAGAATGAGGTAAATGCTAGTAATGTGACTGAGCAGCTGCTGTCAGAAAGAAGTTCAAGGTTTCAACTGCAAGAAAGAACTCTCTACCTCCACCCCTCTGTCTGTCAGATGCTTTCTCTGCCTTGTTGGGCCTAAAGTAATACGTTAGGTTTGGTCTCCCCTGGACTGTGTCCCTGTGGTACACATGGGTCTGTAAGGTCGGTGGATAATGGGGGATGGTCACGTGAGAAACTCAGACCCAGGAATTTTGGCTAGAGTTGCCCACAACCAAATGCGCCAAAAGAAACTTCCCAAAGGTCCTTGGGAAAAGAGCGACCTTCTGTCAGCCAGTGAGATTTCTCCCTGTCATATTACCTTGCTCATCCTACAGACCCTTTAAATACCTCTCCGTTTAATTTTTGCGACTTCCCTAGCCTCTGTCCCTGGGGCTAAGGAACCTCGTTGGATGGGATGCTTTCTGTACTCAATAAAGTCTTTTATTATTCCATACTTCGTGGCTCTGGACCCCATTCCTTCTGTTTCAGTGGGGAAAAATACCTTACAGGGTCCATCTACCTCCTTTGCATTTCTTGGGTCTCTACTTAAATGCCATTCCTTTCAAGAAGTCCTCCTTGACCATCTCATTCCAAGAGAGGCCTCCCTCAACCCTTTGTTTTCCAACTCAGCACCTCCTGGTTTTAGTTACAGGGTTTATCACAACTTGTGGGAAACAGGCTGTAAGCTGACAGAGTCCTTGCAGTTTAGATTTTTGGGTAAGGTGACCAGATTTTAAAATTGGTAAAGCAGGACACCATTGACCAGGGGTGAGGGGTGGGGGTGGGGGAGCTCTTGATTAAAAATTTGGTCTATATGGAGCAAAAAACATTTTCATAGAATGCAAAAATAGTATTGTAACATATATTTTTAAATTTCAACATAAGTACAATTTACAAATATAATACATTTAAAAAATTATGTATAGTATTATTTTTTCTTTGACATATTTCTCATTTGAGTGATTTTTTTTAGTAGATTGCTGTCGTTGTTTAAAAGGTCATGAAATTTTTCACAAGAATTTGTTAAATTATATTTCACACATAAAATGGCTTTCCAAGTCTCAACACTTAATTGTGATTTTTCTGATGTCCACACTTTATTTACCGCAGAAAAAACACGTTCAGTCGCAGCATTAGTTCCTGGTAAAGACAGCGTGTATTCCACAATTTTTAGTGCATTATTGTATGGAACATGGTTTGTTTCCAAATGATGAAATATTTCCAAGCATTTGTTTTCTATTGTAATTTTTGCTGATGCCCAAGATTTAACCTTTTCCTTATCAATCTATTTTTTAAATAATGATACCTCATTAAAAAGATCATTTTGGGAAATATTACTATATGGAAATTTTGAATGAGTCAGAGGGATCAGGTTACAAGGTCCCAAAACCGATGCCGAGCAGCACCAGCGGGCGGGAGCCGGCAGGGCAGCGCCGCTGGCACGCTCGCACACGAGGGGTCGTGCACACTCCCCGCCTGGACTGTCCTTGCCGTGGCTGCAGTCCCTGCGCCCAGCCCCACCGCCCGCTGGAGACCGAGGGGCTTGGCCTCGCGGAGCCCCGAGCCGCACGCCGGCGTCCAGGACGCGGGCCTATGGGTAGTTAGGGGACTTGACAGCCGCCGCCCCAGTAGGTACGTCCGGCCCGAAGTTCTTTGTTTCGGGTTCCCACACGGGCAGCCAGCTCTTGAGGCAGTGCGGGCGCTTCCAGGTGGAGGCGGGGTCTCCCCACCGAAAACCGTCTATTCCCTTCCCATTCTCCCGCCGTTCCCTAGCTTTTCGTGCATTCTTTCCAAAAATCAGGACTTTTTAAAAATGCTGCTGGATGCGGGACAAATTGTTAAAAATTGGGACTGTCCCGCCAAAAGCGGGACGTCTGGTCACCTTATTTTTGGGGGGACAGAGGTGTGGGGGACTGGCAGTAAGCTGATGGGAGTCCTTGCTGCCCATCTCCCACCTCACTTGCTCGATTAAGTTGCTAGAGGCTGTGGGAGACTGTAAACCGACAAAGATCCTTGCAGTTTAAGGGTTAAGGCAAAGGCTGAACTCTTCCCCACAGCCTCTGATGGTTTAAATTGGTAAAGGCAATTTACATGCCCTTCCCCACACCTCTATGTTATCTGTGAAGTTGATTGTTTCTACTGGTCCCATCCCCCAGGTCCTTTGGAGAGACTAGAGACAGTTTTCTTTTTACCCTTTGTTTTGTGAAGTTAAGATATTCTTCATGGTGGGGGCTAGGGGTTGTCTGCACTTGGGAGAATTCTTGGTTTGCCTTAGAAATGTGACTTTGTATCAGAGATTTCTTTGTTTTGCAAATGGCTTGCTCTCTGCACTATAAATAAAGTGTTTTGGGGGTGCAGGCTTGCTCTTGCAAGCCATCAGCTTGGCAATGAGACCTCTTGATCCCATCCTTTTTCTGTTTATTTTTCTAATCCTCTACCATTCCCCCTCGAGACCTGCACAATTATGAGTCACACTGGCTCATGACACAACTTGCGGTTTTTTTTATTTCTGTCCTGTGTTGCCATTCCAGTATTGTTACTTTCCACGTTTCTGAACATGGATAGAAAAAAATGTCTATTACATTGTATGTATTCATGAAGAAACACAGGTTTTTAAAGCACTTTTATACAACCAGACTAATTTCATCTTAAGAGATTCTTATAAGTTTGTTTGGTCAACTAAGGTTCACTCCAATTTTGACTGACAACGAAGAGGCCACTAAAGACTTCCACAGGTGAAATGTTCCCAAGTTGACCTTGGGAACATGCTACTGACCCCCACACAGTCCAACTTTTCAGCATTCCATCTTCCTAAGTCACATAAAACACGAAGGTGAAATAAACATTCCATCCAGGTTCACCCCTGCACACACGGCTGAGAAATATTAGCCAAATTCCAGACTGCCTTATTGAATTCCCCTCTTTAGGGAACATAAAAATTGATCACATCTTTGAAAATTCAAAGGAAAGGGAGAAAGGTAATTTTCAGACTTTTCTTCCTGGCTGTCAGGGAGGAAATAACAACACAATCAAAAAACAAAACAAAACAAAACAAACAAAAAAAAACCCAGCCCTAATTCCCAGATGTATTTTATCAAACTTTTCTCCTGTTAAGCAAGAAGAACAAATAATCAACTTTAAAAAAGGACTTTTACAACAGACGTGAGTGTGGATGAGAAGCCGTTCCCACATTTTTTTGCATACAAATCAATTGCTGCAGCATCCTCTTTGAAAAGCATCCAGACTCTTCTGTGACAAAAGGATTCAAGTTCTACTCTGTGCCAGGCACCGTGCTAGTGGTTCACAGTCTGCTCATACAGCCCGTTCTCTTTAATACTGCCACAGCCCTGGTAGGCAAATACCAGAACTCCCACTCTGTGGGGTGAGAAAAGAAGGTTCAGGAAAGTTAACTGACTTGCCACAGGTCTCCGAGCACAACCCAAGCGGAGCCAGGATCTGAGCCCAGTCCTGTTTGGCCCCAAAACACCCTGTTCTTCCCACTGATAAGAGGTGTACCTGCTTAATTTCTCAACCTGCCTCAGAGGAGAACAATCTGAACTAGGCTTTGACAACGCTGAACCTACTTCAGCTCCCTGGTGTACCACATGACCCTTACTTCTACTTACCTGGGAGGGGCTACCCTTCTGCCTTTGCGGTTTACAAGGTGGGTGGGGAAGGAAATGACTCATGAGCAAATTTCTTAAAAGCAGATGGAACCGTTTGGAGAAAAAGGTTCTGGGCAGGGGCCAAGAAATAAAGAGTATGACCTAAGGATCAGAATTCTATAAACTCAGCCTATAAAGTCACCAATAAGAGTTTGCATTCTTACTGTATAACTACTCAACGCCCGTTGTGTCTTAACATTATAAAAGAAACCCACGCAACTTCATGGCCTGTGCTGGCAGAGTGGATATAGCGCAGACCTGGAACGCTGAGGTCGATGGTTTGAAACCCTGGGTTTGCCAGGTCAAGGCATATACGACAAGCAACCAATGAACAACTAGAGCAACTGCAGTGAAGCAACTGCTTCTCATTCCCTGCTCCCTCCCCTCTTTGTAAAAGCTATTGGAAAAGAAGAAACAACACAGGCAGCAAAGAAAATGCCGTTAAGAAAAAAAAATGCCTGACCAAGTGGTAATGCAGTGAATGGAGCATCAGACTGGGGCATGAAGGACCCAAGTTCAAAACCCCGAAGTTACTGGCTTGAGCACGGGCTCACCAGCTTGAGCAGGGGGTTGCTGGCTTGAGCACGGGATTGCTGGCTTGAGCATAGGATCATAAACAGGACCCCACAGTCACTGGTTTGAACCCAAAGGTTGCTGGCTTGAAGCCCAAGGTTGTTGGCTTGAGCCCAACGTTGCTGGCTTGAGCAAGGGGTCACTTACTCTGCTGTAGCCCCCCAGGCAAGGCACATATGTGAAAGCAATCAATGAACAACTAAGGAGCTGCAACAAAGAATTAATGTTTCTTATCTCTCTCCCTTCCTATCTGTCCCTGTTTCTCTCTCTGTCATAAAAACAAAACAAAACAAAAACAAAAAAACTATGCACACACACATACACACAATACCATTCAAAAATAATGCCAAAGACTGTAAAATCATCTGCTGATTTGATGTGTTCATACACTAAATGTGACAGGGTTCCAATTACTAACGGACACAGTAAGATCCTAGATCAGCAAAAATCTTAAAATCCCTGTTTTCTTTTTGTAGTTAGATTCGATCTGGTCCTGGGAGAACAGGAGGGTTTGGTAAAGAGGGAGAGAGAGAGGAAACGGGCTCCAGAAAGGAGTTGGGAAAAAGCAGAACAGAGGCTGAGAAGAGTAAGGCCCCTCCATGGGAGTAAGCCAGCGGTGGCAGCGGCAGCGGGAAGGAGGTGAAGCCACCCTGCAGTGAGGCTGACTATCCATCCAAGTCTTTAGGGCAGGGGTCGGGAACCTTTCTGGCTGAGAGAGCCACGAATGCCACATATTTTAAAATGTAATTCCGTGAGAGCCATACAATGACCCATGTACGTTATACATTATCCAACAAAAATTTGGTGTTGTCCTGGAGGACAGCTGTGATTGGCTCCAGCCACCTGCAATCATGAACATGAGCAGTAGGAAATGAATGGGTTGTATGTAATACATGAGAATGTCTTATATTTTTAATGTTATTATTATTTTTTTTATTAAAGATTTGTCTGTGAGCCAGATGCACGCCTGAACAGGCGGTGGCGCAGTGGATAGAGCGTAGGACTGGGATGCGGAAGACCCAGGTTCGAGACCCCGAGCTCGCCAGCTTGAGGGCGGGCCCATCTGGCTTGAGCAAAAGCTCGTCAGCTTGCACCCAAGGTTGCTGGCTCCAGCAAGGGGTTGCTTGGTCTGCTGAAGGCCTGCAGTCAAGGCACATGTGAGAAAGCAGTCAATGAACAACTAAGGTGTTGAAACGGCAATGAAAAACTAATGATTGATGCTTCTCATCTCTCTTCGTTCCTGTCCATCTGTCTCTATCTATCCCTCTCTCTGACTCTCTCTGTCCCTGTTAAGAAAAAGAAAAGAAAAGAAGATAAACAGCCACATCTGGCTCGTGAGCTATAGGTTCCCGACCCCTGCTTTACGGAGTTCATTTGCTGGGTTAAGTAGAGCAGGAGGCGACCTGGCAATTGTAGCCCTTTACTGAGTGTGAACTCTGAACTGGGCACTAAGCTAGGAGCTTGGTAGTTTTAATTCCTATTCCAGCCCTAGTTTGATCTTTAAATTGAGGCAACTGAAACTTGGAGAGGCTTAGCAGGCAGACCAAAGTTACCCATCTAGTAAGCAGCCGAATAAAGATTCCAGTTAGTGTCTGCCAACTCTAAAGCCTATACACGTGTCATAACAGATTGCTTCCTAAACCTTCACGATTGCACAATAGTAAAACCAGTCTAATATTTGTGAATGGGGCCAAGAGTATTAGCTGGAGGATAACAATGGCAAGAAGAAAAAAAAGATGACTACCTGTTATTCTAGTTAAAAGGACAAAACGACAAACAAATAACCACCTAACCTAAGGTTTCAGGGCTAGTATGTATTGACTATTTAGTACATGGATAGGAGTATCTATTATTTTATTTAATCTTCACAATAACTCTTGGAGGTAGAAACTATTCTTATTATTGTTCCAATTACAGATGAGGAAACCAAAACTTAGACAAGTGCAATAGTTTGTCAAAAGCCACAGAAGTATTAAGAGGCTGGGCATAAAGTCAGCACAACTAATCTGCCTGTAGAATGCGAGGGAAAGGGGTGGGAGAGGCCAGGAAAACACCACAAATGAGGACTGAGCAGGGCCTGGTGACTGGTCGGGAGTGAGCAAATAAAAGTGATGGTGACTCAAAGTCTCTGCTCTGGTCTGAGGCTTGGGGGTCCAGAAGTGTGTCAGCTTTAACAAAAATAGGGAGGAAGCCTTTAGACAGAACAGAAAAAAATGCTTCAAGCTGTTTCAAAAGATAAGAATTTGACCACTGTAGTGTAAACTACTACAGAGGCATCCAGAGTAGAAGAAACAAAGCCTCTTGGATGTGGATATCAGGCACTGGTTGCCCCCAATAGAGCGATTCTGGAAGACAGCAGGAGGAAGAATGGAGCTTGCCATGGGTTAATGTGTAAATCAATATGGTAATCAGGTAGTGGAGACAGGGAATACGGGTTCTCTGTTGCAGTGTAGACAAAGTAAAAAGAGAAAGCAAGCATGGCTTTCGACAGTGAGAGAGTTCATTTCTTTCCAAAGGATAAAGGAATCGTAAGTATATTTTTAGATATTTTTATTATAGTACTGTTTAGTGTTTATCTTCTCACTAGTAAGAAGACATAATAAGTTCCATTTATTGGGGGAAGGGATATGCAACTGCAGAGCCTGGAGAGGTAAGCAACAGAGAGGCCGTGGAAGATCTCTTCTTCCATATATGGGAAAGGTGAGATTTAGAGTAGCAGACGGGCTCACATGAAATCACCATCTGCAAGTCATGAACCTGACGCTGGAGCTCTGGATTCTCACGCTGGACTTCTTCCCTACACAGAGAGGTCTTAGTTTTGGAGAAGAAGGGCACAGTTTCCACTGGAATGAAGATGAAGGAGAGAAAGACTAAATAAAGACCGAGCGGTGCTCTGAGGATATAAAGAGAAGGTGATGACAGAGGAAGAAGGGGAACCAGAAGAAAGAAGCTAACACAGAACACAGGTACCAAGCAAAGGAAAACCAGTGAGGATTCCTACCTGGGAAGCTGGTGACGTCAACCGAAGTTCCCAGGCTGCTGCCATTGTAAGTCCCCTACATACAAGTGCAGAGAGGGTAAGGGTGTCTGCGTGCTTTTCTTTCTAGTGGGTGCCTCTTACCTCTTGTAAAAATGTTTAAATAAATGAGCAGCAGCATCCTTAAAGATGACTGGATAAAAGGATTAAGGGGGCAGTGATGAACTTTTATTAGGCTGTGGTATGATTTTATAATCTCACATGACCTATTCAACAGTAACACAAAGTGAGCGTGCACATAGTACCTTGCGCAGCTCACCTTCCCTCCACTGCCGTTCCTGTGGTAAACGTTTATAGTCCCCAAAACCAGTACGTATTAAATGCCATCATCCCCGGCTTTGAGGCAAAGGTCCTCCCGCTCCACGTATGTGAGCTAGCACGCTGGAAGGTGGGACGTTGGTGAGATGAGCTTTGGGCATAGAGCGTGTGAATACCATCCCCCTGAACACGGCACACAGCCGACTTCACCCATCCTTCCTTAAACAAGGTGGAGTTCAATGTCGCCGGACGACGGAGGAGGAAACGAACTTGCTCTCCTCTCTCCTGACTTCCCCCACTCCCTTTCTTCCCCTTGACATTCTCCTTTTCCTTTCAGTGTAACAAAAGCTGAAGTCAGGGCCCTCGGAAAGAGGCCACCACTGGCCTTTCCCGAGGAAGTTTAACTCTGAGTGGATCACAATTCCCCATCAAAGTTTCTTTCCTTTGATCCTTGTTTCCTTGTGCTAGTTTTATTTTATTGCTCATATGTTAAAGCTCAGGCATGTCGAGCATTTTATGACGTACCAGGGAGACACATGAAGATGAAGGGACACGAGCCTTACCTCACTGAGGGAGGGGGACAGGCCAGCAAGGGAGGCAGCATGAACGAGGGGTGACAGGGAGGAATGACAGCCCCCGGAACCCACGCACAAGGAGCGGGGCCGGGCAGCAGCATGGCATAGGCATTATAAACCCGGGCTTTGGATTAAAACAGTCCCAAGCTCGAGTCCTGGCTTCACAGCTAGAAAAACTCGGGCAGGTCACATTCCTCTGTAAACCCTGGCTTCATCCTCGTTGAAAACAGGGACAAAGTCCACCTCACCAGGCTTCCGCGAGCCCTCTGGCAGATAACGACACAAAGGGCTCAGCACAGGGACAGCAGTCTGTCTACGTCTGTGAGAAGGCCCACTGCCTGGGGAGGCCAGGGAAGGCTGCGTGAAGGTGATTCTTGAATGGCATTTGAAGGATAAATGTATCAGTACAAACCGTTGGACGAATGGGATTGAGGAAGAGGCTATAAAAACGTTCACTCCAGAACGGGCAACATCATGTGTTGAATTTGGAGGGAAAAGGAGGGGAGGAGAGACATGGGGCCCAGGGGCCTGTGAGCAGGTACACAGCCAGATCAGAAGTGGGCACAGGGGCAGCGGCAGGGCCTAGACTGGAAGGGGCCCAGGGCCTGGGGTGCCACCGGACGTTGGTTGTTTCCATGCGTGCTTAGTGAGAAGCCACTGAAGGGCATCTGTGCTACCTGCCCAGGAATTCTAACAGGATGCCACAAGGAAGGGCCCTGCCACTTTCCCTACTGTCTCCAAGGTGTCTGGTGCTCAGGTGATTTCCTGGCCTTACAAAGAACTCCTAACAAGCAGACCGTGGTCTGAACGCATTACAGTCCTTCAATCTTTAATGCCACGGACTAGCTGCTGCTGCTCAAATTATTTCTCTCTCTCAAAGAGGGATGTATGGCCAGAGGTCTGTCTTTCTTCCTTCCTTACTATTTTTTTTTTTAATCTAAGATGAAGTCGGATATCTAAACACAAGAGTGAATAAAGAATCAAAAGGTGCATAGATCGATTTAATTTAGTGAGGATTGTTGGTCGTTGACTTGTAAAACCAATAAATCTGTAAGCCTATGGGAGACCCCGCTGTGCACAGACAGTGGGCAGGCGGGGCTCGGTGGGAGACTCCAAAGCCAGACACACTGGTCTTGTGCCCAACCTCCTGCTGGGGCGACAAGACAAAGAGTGAGGAACAGGGAAGGCTGCAGGATTCAAAACCACCTGGAGAACAGAATGAAAGCACTACTCAGCCACAGGTTTGAAGAACTCGCTGCTAGGAGGGGATTTCTCAGGGCGGGAAATACCTAGAAACCCTTGCGAAGACACGGCCCCTGGAGTTTCCTAGAGAGGTAGACTTTGGAGGACTGAAGGAAGGCCAGGCCATTTTCAGCCAGTAGTTTCTAGCCTTGGTGATGTCATTGTGCACTAAACTTCCCAAGCAAAACATATGGCAGGAGAGAGCTGGCACGGATTTGTAAATATTTTATGTTTCCAAAGCAAGACTGTTTTATTAAAAATAGAAAAACGTAGCCTCCACGAGCACCATCCTTCCCAAAAGGCAGGACGACTGTGACATGCAAAATGAAAGGAAAGTAAGCCCAGAATAAAGCGCACATACTACTCGCTGCTGCCAAGTAATGGGTGTCATACCACGAGTTTAGGGGCTTCTATCAATGCCCATCTATTAGCTCACAGTTTCGGTAGCTCAGATATCCAGGTACAGTTACTGGGTTCACTGCCCAGGGTGAAATCAAAGTTTCACCTGGAATGCATCCCTTTCTGGCACTTGGATCTATTTTTTTTTTAAGCTCAAGTTATTGTGGGCAGAATTCAGCCCTTCGCAACTGTGAGACTGGGGATCCTCTCAGGCCACAAAGATACCTCTGCCCTTTGCCATGTCATCCCCCCCGTGTCCCTGTCATGCTTCCGACCTCTGCCTTCCTGAGTCTCTGACCTTGGCATCTGATTTAAAGGGCCCCATGTGGTTAGGACAGGCCCACCCAGATAATCTCAATCTCCCTTTTGAGGAACTCAAACCCAGCTGGTTAGCAACCTGTATTACACCAGCAATTTCCCTTAAGTCATATAACAGAAGAGGACACAATCACAGGGATGATCTATTTATAAGTTCTTCCCCCACCGAGAGAGTGAAAATTATATAAGGCAGGAATATCAGAGGGTAAGGCTCTTAGGGGACACCCCAAATTTATCTAGCTCCTTGTATTTCTTCCCAAGGAAGGAAGTAACAAAAATATCAAGATAGTATAAAGGAGATCTTTAAAAATTCTTCAACACAGAAAAATCATCTTAGTTGTTGTAAAAGCCCCCCGCCCCCCTTTTCCATAAGTAGAACTGAGGACTGCCTGTTAGGGAGGTTGCAGACAGAGTAACTGGGCAGATTGAGCTGCTCTGTATGCTGTGGGAAGGAGGGCCGAGGGGGGACTTGAGATTAAAGAGATGGAATGCTGGAAGGAGGAAATGAGAAAAGAGATCCTGGCAGCACCAGGGGAGAAAGGCAGAGGAGGAGGGAAGCCCCAGTGTGACTTGGAGGAAATGAACTGACTTAGCAGGGAAGACACAGCTGATGAAAATGTCAAGGTCTCTGCTACAGGAGACGCTCCTTGCCCTGGCTCCTCTCCGAAATTCTCGGTGGACTCCACAGGCCCCTCTAATGCTCTCTGTGGGGGGGAGGCCAAGTTCTGCATCAAAGATGGCATGGGATGGAGAGAGACACATTCAAAGGCAGCAACTTTGCACATGAACACACACACACACACACGCATAAGCTGGAGGGAACAGAAAAAGCATTCTCAGTACTATTTGTGCTTTCATTCTGAATATTCTGGGGAAGTAAGAGACGGCAAGAAACCTTAAGCCCTTCTCCTCTAGGTGTGTTTCTACCTGCCCTCCGAAGATCTGGAGAAAAAGTCATCCAGAAAAAGAGACTAGGAGTTTATATGCAAGTAGTGTAGATGAACATCGAGGACGAAATCAACCTCTAGGAAGCAGTAAGGAATTCATCTGAGAACGGTGCACTTGGGGACCACAGTTCTAGATCTGAACGCAAAGATTCAGGAGCAAGAAAACCCATGTCTTTTGTAGCCAAGGGAACCAAGGGCTTTGCAAATATCCTGTAGCCCATCGTTGTGTATTACTTACCACTGCTCCGAAGGGAGGTCATTACAGTCACCTCTGGTGAGTCAGGAAATAGGGGGGGATTGTGGAGGTTAAGTGGCAAGCCTGTGGCTGCTGCACAAGACCGAGCAGAGCTGAGCTGAGAACTCCCCCGAGCCTACGCCCCAGGCTTTCTGCTCAACCTGAACAGAGTTCAAGTTCTCTAAAACTAGCAGCTTTTCCTCTGGGCCATGCCAGAAACTGTACCAGGGATGAACTGTGATTTGCAGGGACACAGTAGAGGCTACCTGACCCCGGGCTTAAAAACTCTTGTCTCAATTTCTTATTCTGAAAGCTGAAATACAGCGCTGTGACAGTTCTTTCTTAGGGACACTAGGCAATGAATTAGAGAAAGGAGGGGCAAATTCTCTCAAACAATTAAATAAAGAACTACCCTATGGTCCAGCAATTCCATGTCTAGGGTCATGCCCACAAGAATGGAAAACAGGGCTCACACAGGTATCTGTACACACATGTTCACAGCAACCTTGTGTGCAAGAGCCAAAAAGGTGGAGATGATCCAAGTGCCCACTGGGAGGTGACTGAATTAGTAATATGTGGACTATACACACAATGGAGTATGTATTCGCCAGCCTTTAAGACAAATGAAATTCCGACATGCTACACCCTGGATGAACCTTGAAGACATTATGCTAAGTGAGATAAGCCACACACAAAAAGCTCCTAGAGTAGTCAGATTTATAGAGACAGAGAACAGAATGGTGGTTATCAGGGGCTAGAGGAAGGGGACACAGGGAGTTGTTATTTAATAGGTACAGAGCTTCAGTTTCAGATGCTGATAAAGTTTTGGAAGTGGGTGGTGACAATGGTTCCACCACATGTGAATGGTACACTTGGAAATGGTTAAAATAGTAAAATTTTATGTTATGTATATTGTAACACATTATTTAAAGGAGAGAAAAAGGGTCCCAGCTGGTGGTTCAGTGGATAGAGTGTTGTCCCGTTGTATGGACGTCCCAGGTTCAATCCCCAGTCAGGGCACACAAGAGAAGTGACCATCTGCTTCTCTCCCCCACTCTCTCCCCTTTCTCTCCTTCTTGCCCTATCACAGCCAGTAGCTTCATTGGTTCAAGTGTGGCCCCAGGCACTGAGGGTAGCTTAGTTGGTCTGAGCATCAGCCTCAGGTGCTAAAAACTGCTCGGTACTCAAGCATCGGGTTGCCAGGTGGATCCCAGCCAGGGTGCATGTGGGAGTCTGTCTCACAATCTCCCCTCCTCTCACTTAAAAAAAAAAAGAACTCCATATTCTTTCTGTGACTCTCCACTAGACTGTAGGCCTATGAAGGCAGTGGCCACATGATTTGCTTATAACCAATGTCTCCAGTGCCTTGCACAATGCCTGGCACAGAGGAAGTTCTAAAGAACGGTTCATTAAATAAATGGGATCAACCCTGGCCCACTCTTGTACAGTGACTGGGTCTTCCTTTGTCATAGGGCCTTGCTTTTTGACAACGAAGTCCATGTCTCAGCTCTGTGAGTAGATGCCCCTCTTTAGGCAGCTAGCTCTCAGTAGCTGGGCTAGTAAGAACCCTACTTAACTTTCCCACTTTTCAGCCCGATCAACCAATAAAAGAATAGGACTGGACAGTACAGACTCTACATTATTGAACAAACATAGAACAAGTCATCTGGGCTAAGATGAACTTATCACAACAGTGTACAGCAGAACATCTTTTAATAGTCAAGAATTTTAAAGATTTCCAATGGATTCCAGTCTTGCCTGGTCATCAGCTTCAACTAAGGAACTTACTAAAATACATAGTTTCAAGAGGGCATCACAATTGAGCATCTTTTATAATTCAAGAATTTTACACATATCCAGTTTCACCTGGTCATCAGCTTCGACTAAGGAAACTTGTTAAAAAGACATATTCTCAGATCTAGGACAGACTCTGGAAATTTAAACTGTTGTTTGCCTACTGGCTTAAGCTGCTGTTCAAATAAGTTTGGAAACTCCTGCTCTAATTACTTCATGAGTGTGTCTTGCTTCCCAAATTATCAGCTCCATGAGGACAAGAAACACGTCTTCGATCTTTTGTGTATCACTTCACGTGTCTATGAGATTAGCAAGCTCTGAGTTTCATAATTAAAAACACAATAAGCACAGGACAACACTAGGTGCTCCTAGGGTAAGGTGACCAGACGTCCCGCTTTTGGCGGGACAGTCCTGATTTTTAACAATTTGTCCCGCGTCCCGTGGCATTTTTAAAAAGTCCTGATTTTTTGAAAAAATGCACAAAAAGCTAGTGAACGGTGGGAGAACGAGAAGGGAATAGACAGTTTTCCATGGGGAGACCCCGCCTCCATCTGGAAGCGCCCGCACTGCCGCAAGAGCTGGCTGCCCCGTGCGGGGCTCGAAACACAGAACTTCGGGTAGGACATACCTGCTGGGGTGGTGACTGTTAAGTCCCCTAACTACCCATAGTCCCGCGTCTTTGATGCCGGCATGCGGCTCTAGGCTCTGCGAGGTGCAAGCTGCTCGGTCTCCAGCAGGCGGCGGGGCTGGACACTGGGACTGAGGCCGCTGCCGCTACAAGGACGAGTCCAGGCAGGGAGTGTGCACGACCGCTTGTGTGCGAGCGCTGGTGGCACTGCCCTGCCTGCTCCCGCCCGCTCGTGCACCTCCGGCATCGATTTCGGGACCGTGTAACCCGATCCCTCTGACTCACTCAAAATTTCCCATATAATAATATTTCCGAAAATGATCTTTTTAATGAGGTATCATTAGAAAATAAATAGATTGATAAGGAAAAGGCTAAATCTTGGGCATCAGCAAAAATCACAATAAAGAACAAATGCTTAGAAATATTTCATCATTTTGAAACAAACCATATTCCATACAATAATGCACTAAAAATTGCGGAATACGCACTATCTTTACCAGGAACTAATGCTGCGACTGAACGCGTTTTTTCTACGGCAAATAAAGTGTGGACCTTAGAAAAATCACAATTAAGTGTTGAGACTTTGAAAGTCATTTTATGTGTGAAATATAATTTAACAAATTCTTGTGAAAAATTTCATGACCTTTTAAACAACGACAGCAATCTACTAAAAATAAATTCACTCAAATGAAAAATATGCCAAAGAATAAAATAATACTATACATAATTCTTTAATGTATTATATTTGTAAATTGTACTTATGTTGAAATTTAAAAAAATATATTACAATACTATTTTTGCATTCTATGAAAATTTGTTTTGCTCCATATAGACCAAATTTTTAATCAAGAACCTCGCTCCCCCCCCCCCCAGTCAATGGTGTCCCGCTTTACCAATTTTAAAATCTGGTCACCATATCCTAGGGCATCTGTTGTTCCTCCCATATCCTAAACCCAAAGATCCAAAATTCATTTTTTCATTCCAATGTACCAATATATTGAAACATAAATACGTATAAATATATTTCCTTTGGAAGCCGTATCAACGAGAGTTGATTATTCCTTTGGGTCCACATCTGTTCTCTCAGATACTTGGAATTTAGCAGACTTGTGAATAACACATTTCAAACCACAGGAGGGTCCGAGAGGCAAAAAAACTGCACGCCGTCAGGACCAAGTGATGTGTGTTTAAACTAGAACAGCTGCAGCTATAAAGCATCAGAGTTATTTTAAACAATAACAATGTCAGTGATTCAAATTATAAATAGTTCTTTCCTAGGCGATACAGGTTGTGATCAACCCTGGTTTATAGCTAGTGGAGTAGGTTGGTTGTTTGGTTTTTTTGATACTCTACTGCAGAATTTTCTCATTATTTTGGAAAGAGGTCTAAATTCTACCAGCAGCAACACATTATTTGCGCTTCAAATGGTTCTCTGCCCAGATGTCCCTTCTGCAATGTGGAGGCACTAATTTATAATCCAGCACTTGAGTGTGAACTAGGTCAGCATATCCGAAAGTCAGGCAGAACTCTAGCTTTAGGAAGACCTGCAGTGAACACTTGGGAAATAGTGAAAACAGTATCTTTTCTATGAGAATCCAAAACTCATCTCCATGCTGTGTTTGCAAAGTGTGGTCAATGGTCCTGTCATTTCAGCATGACTTAGGAATCTCTTCAAAAAATTCAAGTTTTCAGGTTTCCTCAATCAAAAATTCTGGGACTGTAGTCCAAAGACCTGTGTTTTAACAGACCTCAAGGTGACTCTGAGGTTTACCAAACTTTGGGAACCACTGTACTGCCACATTTATGGTAGAAGGAGGCCCGTCATAATGAAACATGTTTATTTAAAGCAGCATTCTGCCTCCACACTCCCTTTTCATGCAGTCTCCACTGACCTCCATGGAATCAGTGGTCAATCTTGTTTTGACGTAGGTCCGTGATGGCGAACCTATGGCACGCGTGTCAGCACTGACACGTGTAGCCATTTTCGATGACACGTGACCACATACCAGAGAAGCAGGGGGCTGCATGCTGAGGACGACGTTTCATCCTCGGCTCCTGCATGGCCAGGTGCAGTAGCCGAGGATAAAACATTTGCTGTAGTGTAGACACTCTGTGCCGGAGGTCTGTAGGCCAAAACAACAGAACTCCGGCACAGAGCGTCCAGTTCTGGGACTTCCGGTTAGGCCGTTTTTCTCGAAGTGACACACCACCCAAGTTATGCTTGGTTTTTTGGCCAATTTTGACACACCAAGCTCAAAAGATTGCCCATCACTGATCTAGGTATTAGTAAGAGCTGGCTGATGGTCAAAACAGTAAATGTCAAAATACAGAAAAACTCAGATACAATAGAAGAGAACTATCCAACAGAACTTTCTGCAATAATCGGAAAGTTCGTCATCTCTGTTGTCTGATCTGACAGCCACTGTCGCCATGTGTAGCTATCAAGCACTTGAAATGTGGCCAGTGCAACTGAGGAGTTGGAGTTTTAATCTTAATCTAAATAGCATATGTGGTTGCCGGATCCTAGATTAGATAACACACCCAAAGAGGTATAAGAATAAGAGCCAGACAACAGGGGCCCACCACTGTCAATATACGCTGTTTCGAGTCACCCGGGAGGCTCTCTCTCCAGCCATACGGAAGAAGAAAAGAACATGGGGAAATATGGGTAGGGTGATGTCTGGGCCAGGCACGCAAGTAGTAGGGAGTATTCCTACACTCCTCGAGTGAGAACTAGTCACATAACCACAACCAGATGCAAGAGAGTCCGGGCACTGTAGTTCCTGGGTGTGCAGCCGCCTCGCCGGCAATACCACCACCACACATCATGTTCGTAAACAGCCAGCAGTCTCCACCACATTGACTCTGAAGGAAGATGATGGTTACCTAGGATCCCCTCTGACCTGCTCCCCTCCTGTCAACCCTAGCCGTACAAGAGCCATAAGATGCAAGCGAACAGAGCATTTTACTCAGTTGTCCATCAGATGTCCAAGCTACCTTGGGCCTTCTGGGTTCTCAATCAGCTCCGCAAGGAGCCCTCAGGGAGGCCGGCTCCCCACATCACATCTCCATTCCAGCTGTTCCGCGTCTCTGTCCTGCGAGTCACACTTAACTGCACCTTCTCTCAGAATCAGCCTGGACAGTGACATTAATCCGATTAGCCCTTGCATGTGAATAAGAGGACCCACAGCCCTATCACTTGATACTGTCAGGTGTCCAGAGGACAGGGCTGCACATTAAACTAAGGACTCTCATGCCTAAGTACTAGGAAGAATGCCCATTGGCTTTGGGGAAATAATTATCTAACCAGTAGGGCCAGCTCTCAAATTTACCTTATTTAAAAAAACAACAACAACAAGAACAAAGAAAAACCCAGTTAAAACGGCCTGGAGAAAACCCAAATGCATTTCTCAAAAGGCAGGAGCAGGAGAGGAGGAGAGTAACAGATTTCTTTGCTCAGAACTGTATCAGTGGTGTTCCTGCCTTTGGTTAGGAGCTGTCAGAAACTACTCTGTCCTGATTCGCTGGAACTCAGCATCTGAAATGTCGGTCGCTTTCCCAGCAATGACTTGTGTACTGCCTTGGGGAGGGTTCTGTATTGCTGGTTCACCTATCTCTTGTTTGAGTCTTGCCTCTCTTCAGACTCTAAGCTTCAGGGGAAGCAGGGGCCTCGTTCTACATGTGTGACTCTCCCAAACTGTGTCTGGTGAGCCACACACATAGTGAACATGTACCTTCTCAGTCTGGTCAACAGGGCCCGTGAGGTTATTCTACACAACCCGAGTTCCCAGCCTGGCTGTGTGACCTTAGACAAATCACTTTCCCTCTCTAATCTAAACCGTGGATTTATCTTCCATAATCGAGTTCAGGAAACTACAGCCTGCGGGCCAGATCAAGTTTGTAGCCTGTTTTTACACAGCTTGTGAGCTAAGAATGCTTTTTATATTTTTAAAAGTTCATAAAACAAAACAGAACAGAAAAGCATGTGTAGTTAAGACCGTGTAAGGGGCCTCTGAGCCTGAACGTTTTATCTGGCCCTTCACAGAACAAGTTGCCGACTCCTGCTCTAAAACCGAGACAATAAACTAGCAAATCTTCTCATCTTTTAAACTTCAGTCTTTACTCACCCTCTAATGGAACCAAATAGTGTGTCTACAACCCACGGGCCAAGCTGCTCCAGTTGATGGAAGTGTGGGAATCTGATCAACACCTTTACCTGTAGGGCACCCCACCCACCTTCCCTGGCTCCTGTAGTCCAGTTTGAAAGCCTCAGAAAAAACGATCACTAAAGCCCTTCTTTTTCTTTACATGGACCTAACAGTCTTTGTTTTGGAGAGGCAGTAGAGCTTCATGGTTAGTGCTTAAGCTTGAGAATCAAGAGCATTTGGGCTGAGTCCTAGCCTTATCTCCTATTAGCATCGATATATATATAGCAATGGTACAGCCATTGACGGGTTGCTTCACCTCTCTAAACCTCAGTTACCTAGAGGTAGAAATCACAATAGGAGCCTAGCTCTAGGGTTACAGCAAAGGTTCAATGAACTCATGCATGTACAGCACATAGCAGAGGGCCTGGCAACACACCAAGATATCTGTCAATGGAAGCCGTCACTATTATCGTGGGAATACACTCTTTTTGTGTCTCTCACACATGCCTGCCTCTTGGAAAAGCTTCCACAATACCATGCAGAGGTCAACAAGTGCCACGCTGGCAAGGACTCCACCACACTCCACACCCGGGGACACTCAACACACAGCCACCAATCAATACTGTTTGCGAAGGGCTCAGCATGCCTCAGCGGAGAAGCCTAAAAAGGGCATGAAACGTTTCCTCTGAATTTCTCTCCAATGCCCTTCCGACCAAAGCCCGAAGCCCAAAGCCCGCCAGACATCCTCTGCACTGTAACAATGAAAGTGTACACAAAACTACACACAGAACTAAAATATTTTGCTGCTAATGAGAGGCAACCCGGCAGTTCCCCATCACACCCGTGACAAGTTTATGTGCTCTACAATCATAGTCGAATTTTTGTTGTTGTTGTTGTTATTTTTCATGATTTTCTTGGCTGCTTTCCCATGGAATTCATCATTTCTACAGCACTGGGGAGAAGCTGAGAAATCGCAGCCATGGCTGAATGACATAACACAGCATTCTCTTCGCCCACGCTGAAACTTTCTCTGTGCATAAAATTAAATCATTCCAGGGACAATGGCTTGCTTGCTGTGGGAGGGAAAGTGTGGAAGCTGAACTCCTCTAGAGTTCCTGCTTCCTGGGAAGGGCTTAGGCAGGTTGGCCTGAGTTCTCCTGGGTTGCCCAAATTCTAGGTGAGGAAATCTCAAGTCCTCTGGATACATCTAAAATGGTGGTTCTTAACCTTTTTTGAGGTACCAAACCCACCAGTTGCATATGCGCATTCACCGAACCCTTCTTTAGTGATAAATAAAATATGATTTTTTTTCCAAATTCAAGACATAGGTATATGTTTTTTTACTGGTGCACAAAATGAGCCATGCATGAACATCACCTTGCTCAAAGAACAAAACCAACAAAGTGCATAAACTCACAACAAATTATGGTATTACTTTATTCTGGCCTCCGCGGCAGAGGCTTCTCCGAACCCCTGAGACCGACTCATCGAACCCCTAGGGTGCGATAGAACCCAGGTTAAGAACCACTGATCTAAAGGAAACTCATGGTGTCATTGGGTGGGCAGGAAACGGTTGCTCTGGTGGACAGACTAAGGTTATGATGGAAAAGAGAGACTCCTGGCACCAACATTTGAATTGGGAAATCTGACCTAGAAGAGACCGTAAAGGTTATCTTAATCTCCCGATTCTGCACGTGAGGGACCTACCTGTAAACACACTGACTTTGGAGATAAATACACGTGCATGTGAATCTCTGCCTCCTGATAACAGCTCACCTGACCTCTCCATGATCCCGCTCCTCTCTGCGAATGTCAGAGTGCCTTCCGTACAGGGTTAGTAAGAGGGTCAGGGAAGGCCTGGAGCACAGGGCTTGGTACATAATGAAAGAGTGAATATACAAACAGAAAGACAATGGCCAGACCATATGAAAATGCAACTCTGACCCATAATCCTGCTCAGGAAACCTGACCCTTATTTAAAAACCCCAAAAACAAATCAGAAAGCCAGCTGGCTTTGTCTGATTTGTGGCAAGTCAGAATTGCTATCTCCAGGTGACAATCCCAAAGGCTGAACAATAGCCTATGTAATAATGATTAGTCCCAAATGGCCAGGACTTGATTATTAACTGACAACCTGTCTATGATATCCCTGATTCTAACTTAGAACAAACCAGAGCAAACCAAATATGCTCTTTAGCCAATCACACACATACTTCACTTGTAAACCTGCCTACAACTTCCCTGAGCCAATAGTCTCTGTTCAGGGTTTACCTGGAGCGTTCCCCCTGTTTCACTCTAAAGCTTTCCCACTCTTCTGCCTGACTTTGCGTCTCAGCTCAAACACAAGTGGTGGTGGAGGTGGTGGTGGATGACTACTGCTCAAACAAGCTCCAACTAAATGACCTTTACTCACTCCCATTTGGTTGGCTTTCCTCTCCAGTGCACACACATCTACCCTCCACATCGCCTGCACACGCTCACTCATGGTGTCATCATGAATAAAGAACAGATATACCTCTTAAAAGCCAGTGTTGTGATTTTTCAACGCACTAATACGAGCCCATTAACAAGGGAAGTAATCACCACAGTGTAATTCCTCACGATTGTTCTATCTAATTCTAATAAGACTAAGTTTGTATAGTGTTGTATCCTCTAAGAACTTACCCAACTGTTCCCTCATTTGCTCATCAACTTTATGAATGGGGCAAAGGCAGAGCTGGCTTCTCCATTCAATATGGTAAGTATGAAGCCAAGGGCCCACAATACTTTTTAGGGGCCCACAAAAATTGTTATTTTTTTTAAATCAGAAGGAACAGAAATAAACTTTTACACTGAAGAAAACAATTTATATATACTATTAGCATATTGGTTTTTATATCTACAGAGTTGTATCATTTAATGTCAATGCATTTTTGTGGAGGAAGGAGACCACAAAAGCAAAGATGCACAGTCTCTAAGTCCTAGTGTGGCCCTCGTCAGAGGAAATCGTATTTGTCCTTTTTGTGGGTTAATAAAGCCATGGCCACTATAACTTATCTACTTCTGGTCTACCCATAACCTCTCTTCTACATCCTGGTAATTCTCAGATTGGTCTTCCAGTCACTTTCTAATACACTGATCCATTCAAATCAACCCTTCTGCAGCTATCGGAGATAATATGTTCAAAATGCAGAAGACATTGTTACCCAACTTGTAGTTTTGCCTTTCATTTAAAAACTTGGTTGGCACCCACTACTATTAGGATCACAATCTGATCCTAATTTGTAATCTTGTTTCGCTCCCTACTGCCACCCTCAGAAGTTCCCCATCCTCAACCCAGGCAGATGACATCATACCTGCCCAGGTACTCCTCGCCTCCTGGGAGCCAGGGCATTCTGCTCAGGCCCTGCTTTACCTACGGCATTCCCAATGAACTCCTCCCAAGTATCCATCCAATACATGCTGTCCCCATGCCCTCCCCTAAAGCACCACTAGATCAAAATGGACAGTAATTAATTAGATATGTCTGTCTTCCACAGGTTGGAATGTAGCCTCTTGGAGGGTAGGCATCAGATCTTATCCATCTCTTTTTTGGAGTGCCAAGAACTGACTTTTATTGAGTGACATGCGCAGGATGCAAACCTCACCAGCAGCAAAGTTGGTGTAAGAATTGAACTCACAGCCAGCCAGACGAGGGAGGCAAAGGGATGCTCTAGATGTCAAGCATTAAAGTAAACAGTGCTGGGCTAATGGATAGTTAACAGCAGGATTTCCAGGAAAACACAAAACAAAACCAACCCTTCTGACTTATAGCATCTATACATTGCTGTGGTATAAATACCCCCACCAATTTCAAATTATCAACTATCAGCATGGCCCTTGGAACACAGAGTTGGAAAACAACACATAGGCCACATTATTATGTATCATTATTTCTACCATCCAGATGCCACAGTCTAAATAACCTCAAGATCATAAGTAATCATAAAATAGAATAGGAATTAACAATCAATGACTTTAGAGTATTTGTTACCTTTATTTTAATTGATTTAACTGTAACTAGATATAAGAAAAAAAAAACACTTAGTTTTCACAAATATGTTTAGCAACTGACTCAATTGGCAGACTTCCCGAAAACATAGCCATTGGCTCTCATGAGCCAGTATGAGCTATCTCAGTGAACCACAGCTTGTTTGCACATAGCTTAAGGAATGTTGTGAAAATAAACTCTCATAACACATGAGGGTTTACATCAATAACATAGTCAAGACACTGCTTAGATTCTATGTCATTTCTTCAGGCAGGTCTTTTCCACCCCTGTCCTGTGCTTCTCTATGACATGCGCCCTTTTATCACCTGTGCTCAGTGCCTACCTGTCAGCCAGACCACAGGCTGTGCAAGGTGAAAGAGCCCGTCTTCCTCACCACTAGAGATCTGGTGACAGGACCTCAGTAACTGTTTGCTGAGTGTGCAGATGGAGAAACTGTGAAAGGGCAAGTCTTTACTCAGGTGACCTAACGTCGCTGGCTTGTGAGAAATCCTGACAATACGCTTAGCGTGTGTGTACTGAAACACCAAGGTGGTACATGGGGGCCAACGGACGCATGTTTTCTGACAGTTTACACAAAGCACCAGATGTTAACTATGAATTGAAAGCCAACACAGTATATACCTTACTTAGTAAGCCAACTACAGAAGCATTGCACAAAACACTACCTTATTCTCATCTACAACTTAAGATATCAACAAAGAAGAACACATTAAACTTGGATTTGTTTTGCCTTGTGAAATTTCAAAATAATGGGACTAGTACCAAGCATGAATAGAGTACTATTATCTGCCAGGCACTATTAGTTAATTTGGTCATACAGGAACCCTCTGCTGTATGGACTGCTACTGCCATAGGAAACTGAGGCACGAGGAAGTTAAATAACTAGCCCAAGGTCACAGTGTGAAAGTAATGGCAGTCTGGCTCCACAGTCTCTGGTCTTAATCATTGGGCCATACTCAGGTGACACAAATAATGTCCAGAAATGTCCCTGGAAATTTATTCTTCTGGAGTTTTTCCCAGTTGTCTTAACAAGAGTTTGACTCTTCCTAGGAGATCTCTGAGGTAGGCATCCAGTCCCCAGGTAAGATGAAAATCAACCTAGTTTGGGGACATAGGAACATCCCTCCTAATCAACGAAGAAGGATCAGGAATTCCTGCCAGCTACCCGCCTTTGGGCCAGGGCTTCAGGGTATCATTTCGAATGGAGATGTATCTTACAGGAGGAAGAACGGCTAAGCCTCTCTCTTTGCCTGCCTAGATGAGGTAGCTGACAGATGGCCCAAGGAAAAAAGACACAGGGAAGCATATCTTCAGAGGCCTGGGGAGAGAAAACTTGAGAAATGTGTGCCTCTTCAAACATTTGAGTAGGTGCCTGCATGCATTCATGGGAGAGCAGTGGGAGGGAGTGTACAAGTGTAACAGGTTTGGCCTAGAAAAAGAACTTACCTCTCCTCTCCCATGCCCGTTACAAAGTCAAATCAACCTCAGGTATGCACGTGTGATGAGATTTTTGTATACTGTACAAATGATTGATTTTTGCAGGGCTAGCATGGGGACCTTCTGGTTTCCGTATTTTCTATTTCAACATAACATGAGGTTTTCCACTTCCAGAAGTGTAAGATGTTCTTTATAGTACAAATGAATTCTCACCATTTCTTCCCAGTTGCTAAAAATTAGAGATTACTAAAATCACACACGAGTAAAGAAAATTTAGAAGTTATACTTATTTTGCTAAGAAAAAGCAGAGCTTTTCTGAAGAACTTGGAGGAATCAACCTCATGAGCCGAGCCAAGTTCCTAGCTGTATTTTAATGTACTCCATGTGTGGATTCTGGCACAAAGGGGCTTCAGGTTGCCAAATCCAAAATCAATTTGTAGGAGAAACAGCAATCAGTCATTAATTGATTTCTGATTTCATTCAGCTTTAGATTAAAGGCTACCCCCAGGACCTTGCAAATAAAACAATGATCAGTGATTGGGCATATTGGATAGCAATTGGATTGCTGTCCATATCAGGCTACTTACTGCGTTTGCCAAAGGCTGCCATTTGCTTGCCTGGTCATTGAACCAAGCTGCCTCCCATATTTAATCTACCGATTGTCTTTTTGTTAATGAACCAGGGTCAGTAGCAAAAACAGAGGTGTTCAAGGAAACAAGAGGGGGGCTTTTCTAAAGAGCAAACAGTTCTTGTATTCACATCTTGAATTTCTCAAGAGCCACCTTGCCCTTCTATCACACAATTGTTTCTGATGGTCATTCAGAATCACAGATTGGCGGTGCCATCAAGCAAAAAAAAAAAAAAAAAAAGTAAATTCACTCCCAAATTTCAATAGGACTTCTTTGTAGACTCCAAATATAAAATCTAGCTTGCATAGCTCTCCTGGCTAGACAACCCATCAATATGCACTGATCCTGAAAAGATGACTTAGCACAAATTCATACCTATTAAGTTGTAGAATCTCTCTCCCTTCTTCCTCTCTTAAGAAGAAGAGTTAGAATGGAAAGGGCTGAGCTCAAGAATTGGAGTTAAAGGAATTGGTGCCTTCAGAGACATCAGAATTGATGAGGTCAGTCTCACTCAGGCTGCAGAGAGAATGGGTGATGGGAAGAGCTACCTTCCTTGACCATTTCGTGTATTCATGCCAAAGACAATATTCACTTCTACTTCAGCATGAACAGTCTCCAAAATAAGAAACATTTGGGGGGGATTGTTTTGGGGCACTCCTTTCTTATTGAAAATGCATTTTCATTTCAACACCTCAGAAACTTATTTAGAGATCATTCTCGATGCCGAACAGTAATTCTGGTTTTTCATAAAGCAATGTCATGCTTCAACATTAATTCTTCATCTGTTAAGACAGAGCTAGCAAGGAATATTTTATCTTCAGCTGGGCCCTGTTAGTCCCTCAACTCAGCTTCTAGGTACAATACATCATACCTGGAGGCCCTCCGGTATTATATAACCTCCCATGCATAACTTGAATTAGCAAGGAAATGACATATTTATATAGCAATTAAAAATATGTTTAGCATTCCCTGAAGTGCCACCCCTCCCAATTACTTAAGCTGGAAGCACATTAATCATCTGGCAGGGTGTCATCCAATAGAGACAGCAGTTGTTTCTGTAGCCAGTATTTAATAAGGCACACAGAAATGGAACCTGAGCTTCCAGAACCTTGACATGTCATCACACTCTGATTATACTTCCACGACATGCTCTTTTATAAACAACACCATGTGGAGCTGTCACGTCCCCCAAACGCAGGAGGCTCTCCTGCTTCCACAGGAAGACCATCTATTACTGAGCATGGACAAGGTGAAAAGGGGAGGCAAGCTCAAGCTCAGGACCCTGCTGTAGGAATACTCACAAATGTATCAACTGAGGCTAGCCAAGTAACTGTAGTATCACTAATGCAGGTCAGAAAGTTTGGTGACCAGTTTTATACCTAATAGAATAAGAAACATTTTAGTTAATATTACCTACCACAAGGTCTTCTGCATTTAAGGATTTGGAGCTCACACTCTGACTCGAAATAGCTGTAGGCTCTTGGGAAAACCACTTACTCCCTAAATTTCTATTTTTTTTTTTCTCATTCTCGCAATGAAGGTAATGATGGGAAAGACTGGCAGGGAAGTTTGGACAACTGTATCGGGTTTCACAGGGAAACCACTCAACACAGTGCCTGGCAATTGTCAAGTAGTCACCAAATGGAAGAATCTATAATTTTTATGTTCAACAACACATGGAAATCCATCATTCTGTGCACATAAAGCTCTGGCTGTTTGCTCAAGGTGTTCTCTCAACCTGGACGACCTGGTCCACCTCTATCTCTACTTTATTAGTCAAAGGTCTTTTGTCTTTGCAGACCAATTAAGATCTGACCTCCCCTGGAGAAGGCTGTTGTCAGATGTCCCAAGGCAGACCCTTTCTTACCCTTGGATATTTTTCTGAACCCCTTTCTAGACCTTGGCCCAAATATATGGTCAAAAGGAAACAGCAATCATGATTGCTCAATTTAAAGTAGCTTTCGCTCTCACTGGTTTTAATTTTGACTCCAAGATGTAGCATCCTTGTGCTGAACCCCTCAAGGCTACCCCTCCCACACCCCGCTTCCTTGGTTCTATTCGCCCTGCTCCTAGCCGCTGCGCTCACGCTCCCAGTACTTGACTGATTTGGGTCAGTAAGCAGAAAGCGGATATGCACGGAGTTCCTGCTTCAAAGCCTCCTCCTGACCCAGAAGCTACCATGGAATCCCACTGCCTGTTGCCTAGAGAGGTTCCAAGACTTGAAATTTATTGAGCAGCCCAATCCCTTTATCTTACAGGTAAAGAAAACAGAGCTTGTAAGGAGAGGTGACTTGCCACAGGCCAGGAGACAGGAAACGAGTCATTTGGAATCAGAACCGTCCCCACATTCCTGGGTTGGTGCTTTTTCCACTGCAAGTCACTATCTGAGGAGAGATCCCCAGTTACCCAGACCATTGAGTAGGCTCCCAGGTCTTGCAGAGCCCACATTTCTGGCGGGATCCCCGTATCCCCTGACCCCACACCAGAAAGCACTCTGCTGACCTGGCTTACAGTGTGTTTTCTCTCCCTGCGGCCTGACCTGCTCCTCCTCTGCCTGGATCCGGCCCCTGACTCTTCCTCCTACCTCTGACAATCCCAGCGTCAATGCTTTTCAGTACCTAGACGTTTGTCTATTCCAGCCCGCCCTGTTCAGGCTAGGTCCCTTCTCTAGTTACCCAAGGGCTGAAGTGACAAAGTTTGCAGATACACTGTCACAGCTTGTCTTTACAGTTTTACATTAGAGAACTTTATCCTACAATCTACCACTCTTAAATCTTCCCCAAAGTGCATCTAATGTCACTGACTATAATAGTAAACAGAAAACTTAGACAAATGTGAGGGTGTGACTTTTTAAAAATTACTTTCATTAAGGATCCTTGATGGTGTTCTTCTCTATAAATAAAACTGAAGACTTTATTGTTTTTTTTTGGCATATAACTTTTTTTTTTTAAATCTATTTATGTAGTTATCAAACAAACATTTACTCTTCTGTGTTCACTGCCCAGAACAGTGTCTGGCACACAAGAGAAGCTTCATAACAAGAGAGACAAGGTTTTTATTTTCATAAAATTCCTATTCTGGGGCAAAGGGCCAAGTCACTGAGCAATTACACTCTAGTGTGAGAAAGGCTATGATAGGAAACCTCTACGATGATACAGAAGCAATCATGAGGGACAGCAAACTTAGATTGAAGAAGTCAAGGAAGGCTTCCTGGAAGAAGGGACTTACATGTTAACAACTAGTGTAAGAATAGGAGCAAAGGAAATAAAGAGTCAAGCCGAAAAGTGTTACCTAAAGACAGATCACACAGTCAAAGGCTTGGAGGTAAGAAAGAGCATGGTCCCTTTGGGTACTGGAAGTATCTACTTCACTCGTCCCAGTCCCTCTTTTTTGCCTCTTTCTGAGGTCAACTGTAGGTACGCATATTTAACTTACATGGATTTGATAGCATGTATGGGACCCAAATAGCACAACCTCAGCACTAATTATATACACACGGACAGTCATATAAATGTCTACACACACACTTGCTGTAAGCAGCATGCATTGTAGACGAAGCACAAGAAACAGCAGAAAGATATGATCCAGCCCCACATCTTTTGAACACACTGAGTCTCTCTGGTCACATTCACACACTTTTGGCATTTAATGATACATTTTTTTTTTCATATGATTACTCCAAACACAAGCCAATTACTACATCTGGCATCCGGTACTTAATCCATAAACTATGGTCTGTTCCAACACTGGAGAAGTAAAACAGTTGTTTCAGACTTCCGGAGAAGTGACATGTAAGTTTCTAATGTGAAGGGATCATCAAAGGGCCGTTCTGAGCACAGCTGTGTTTTGCTTTATGGGCCCTGGATCAAGTTCACTTTAGACTGCAATGAAAGTTTCCCTTTTAAAGACAAGAGACTCAAGGTTGCGAAGAGGAACAGCGACTTGTCCGAGCCCTACTGCAGACCAGAGGCAGCTGTCTCAGGAATCCTGTCTTCCCAGTAAACATCCCTATCTCTGAGCTTCTCGGTTCAGGTTTCATGATAGTATCACAGTTAACCCTTAAGACTTTCAGATTCCAAGTCTTCTTTTTCCTATAATATCAGTCTTCGAACTGGTGTCCCTCATGAATGTTTATCTATTCTATAACAATCCCTAATGAAAATGGCTGGTGGGCTTCTTACCAAAAATAATGAACTTGGTAGCTGCTAAGAATGCAATCAATTAGGCACATTAAAGAAAGCTATTCACCAAAAATGGAGTGCCCTAGGTTTAGTTACCAAATGCCCTTATCAACTAGATTAAAATCTAATAGGTCTTTTTCCTCCTAAAAATTGTACTATTATCTTTGAAAGTCCATAAAACTCCTTATGTGAATCACCAGTTCTGACAACCCCAAACTAGAGGAGAGAAATTCGCTTTGTTGACATTTTTCAGTGAACAGAATTTGGAAAGTGAACAAGCTAAACGCCAGTGCCAATATATCCACAACTGGATTTAGAAAATGTCATACTCCTCCTATTACTGTAAGTCACCCTGAGTGTTCTTCATTTTCATTACCGTTTTTTGTTTTAAACTCCCATTGCGGCTCTTGACAACCACAATGTTTATGTAGTAAGGTACCAAAAAGGCTACAGAGTTAATATTAATAGTTTAGGAAACTTAAAGAACATGTTATTAATTTGGGCTAGGTGTGCAGAGAGATTTTGTAGATGTGATTTCTATACTTGTATGATTAACACCAACTCAAGATGGCGGATAGCACTGTATTGTAAATGAAGAGAGAAAGGAGATTTGAATTCCCATCCTTCCCCCTACATCGTGAGGAAGCAGGTAAATAGCTAGTCAGGGACAGGAAGGGAGAGATTGAAAAAAACCTTTTCTTATTTAATGAGTCATTTGCAGGCATTTTATCCCCTAGCGCCAAGGAAACTACCCCTCCCCTCCTGAACGTATGTAATTAATGTATATATGTCTAAACAAAGGAATGGCAAATGAGCACTAGAAAATTGAGGAATATCTTTTAATATGTGAAATAACATCTTTGCTATTGTGTTACCTTATAAGTTTTAAAGTGTAGAAATGTTTTTATAGGTCCTATAGACAAATATTGTAAGCTTGCTAATGAATTATGTCCCATCCCCCTCCTCCTTTCCCCCCCACCAACCTGTGTGTGTGAACAAAGGTATACAACCTGCCACAAGGGCTAGACCCGGGGCTTGCACATGATTTGGGCTTCCAGACTGCCACATGTCAGCTATATGCGGCCGGCATATTTAATAAATCTCCTTCTATAATAAAACTCTTCAAAATTCATCTGGCCTTGGTGTCTCTATGTAAACCCGCGGAATTGAGGTACGGGTACTTTACAACATTTAGGTTTCGGTTGAGTAACAACCTGTTGGCATCTCCTGTAATCGAGATGGAAACATTTTGTAAAATTTTGCTTTGATGTGCAAGTGCATCATGACTGAGAAATGAGCTTTCCATTTCTCAATTAAATCTGGTCCTCAGCATCTTCTTGGCTCTTCTGTTTGTATGTGGTAGGGTACCGAAGAATTGCAAAAATTAATACTAATATTTTAGAAGGAAGAGCCAGGTTTCTTGCCCCCTCCTTTCTGTGGTAAATGAAGGGAGAAGAATGTGGGAGCTTCCTGGCTTACAAGGACATACTATGTACTGAGATGAGCAACCCCCTTTTACGAAGAGGCTTAAAAGGCATTTGATGATTTAGGTCAAGCATTCAGAGAGATTTTGTAAATATGATTTTTATACTTGTGTGTGATATACACCAGCTCAAGATGGCCAATCGCATTCATACTTAGGAAGGGCTATTATATTGTACACAGAGAGGTTTTCTTTACTAGGTTATAAATGGAAGGAGGAAGGAGACTTGGACCCTTTCTCTTGCCCACATCTGTGAGGAAGAAGGTAAACAGCTAGCCAAGAATGAGAGAGAGGGAAGAAAGATTTAAGGAGCTTTTTCCTCTCCCCTTTCTTTCTCCTTAATGGGTGATTTACAAACACTTATCCTCTGACATCATGTAAGCCTCCTCCTTTTCCCCCAACCTGTATGTGATCAAGTAAGTATATGTAACTAGCCTCAGGGCTATATTCGAGGCTACACAATTTGGGTTAGCTATACTTCGTGTAAGTCATATGCAGCCGGCTTATTAATAAATTTCCTCTTAAAAATTATTCCGTATCCTGCCTTGGTGTTTCTACATAACTTGTGGAGTTAAGGTACGTTACTTTACAACAGTACACCTTGATAGGTAGGCTTGAGCTCCTGCAAATTTTCAAAGCCTGCAAAACCCTTTCACCAGTGTCTTGTGGCAGAGGGAAGTGGAGGAGAGAAAAGGAAATGGATATAGGCCCAATGAACCCCTAAGCTGCACTGATTAAACACCCGGAGAAGAGCACTGTGTGGCCCGAGGGAACAGGTTTTGGAATGACACACATCTGAGTTTGATTCCTGCCCCCACTCTTATTATTTACGGGATTTAACGCTCCCAATTCTTCTGTCTAGCCACTTTACAGCAAGGATAAAAACGATGTGCACCCTAACAAGTTGCGAGAGCCCTAGGAGACACTGTACAAACGATGCTCATGATAATGAAAAGCACACATTGCGCACTCACCGCGTGCTTCACACAGATCATAGCATGTAGTCTCCCTAACAATCCAAGGAGGGAATGCATTCTTATTACCCCACTTTATGCATGAGAAAATTGAGGCAAGGGGGATTTAAGCTACATAGCCAAGGTCAAAGAGGCTTAAATGGTGGAGCTGGGGTCCACTCTGAACAGACTGACTCTAGAGACACAATCAAACTGCTAACTGCACTTCCTGGGTGTTTGGCACCAAGCCCTTCACCAATATCCCTCATCTCTAAAACACAGCGATTCTATGACTTCTACTCTCAGGTGTGCCTTTTAACACAGACAGTGATGACTTCACTCGTTGTGGCTGATAGCAGCACATGGGAAAAACACATTGTAATCAGAAATATACATGCATCTTTATAAGAAGGCATGTACCTGAGCAATGTAAAACACTCCTATTGAAACCTAATGCTCCAGTGAATTACATCATTGTCACACCCCTGTGCCCAGCCCTGCAAACCACCAAGGCCAAGGCCAGGCATAGAGACACAGATTTGCATTCTGTACAAATGCTGAAGACCGTTTTGATTTTCCTTTTCCAAAAGAGTGCAAAGTGATACTCCAACTTGATCAGGTGTCTAGTGTTTCCTTTCACCCTGCTGGGTGTGTTTTTGTTTTTCACTGCCCCTTAATGAGGAGGAGTGCTCAAGCCTGCTCTGCTTTTTGCAGCAAGGCTTTCTCACTTGATAATCCTCACTGCTTTTCTGCGGGGACCCTCAGAACTGCTAGGAAGTGGCAGGCAATCCACAAACTGGATTACCTTGGCCTCTGCCAGCCTGCCCGCCCACCCACCCACCAGCCGGGCTTCTTTGAATACCTCCAGCTCATCGTCCTGAGATTTTTGTGTTTGTGATTTCTCCACTGCCATTATTTTTCACCCGACCTCATGAAAGAGGCGAAAGAGAGACTGCTGGAGGATTTTATTATTTACTCTCAATTCATTCTGTTACCTACACTACTAAAACGGTATCTGAAAATCCAGCGATCCCAATGCTCCTTCATGCTCAAGGGATGACTCCAGAAAAGCATCCTGCTTAACTTCTCTGTGTTTTGCCCTCAGGTACTTCCTCAAAATGTAAGACTGGAACAACACCCACAACCTGTCTATCAACAATTCCAGGCTTGGCGTGCCACTGTTTCCTTCATAATACAGTGTGTCCGTAAAGTCAGGGTGCACTTTTGACCGGTCACATGGTCAAAAGTGTACCCTGACTTTACAAACACACTGTAATTAATTCCTTCGCTTCAACAACAGTTTTAGGAGATTAGGATTGCCATTTTACAGTTGAGGAAACTGAAGTTCAGAGAAGTTTAGAGATTTTTAAATACTTCATGGTTAAGAAAAAACTGAAGTGATATTTAAACCACGTCCATCTTAACCTCTAAGTCAGTGGTTTTCAACCGCAGGTCCGTGGACTGGGGCCAGTCCTCCAGAAATTTCCTGTTGGTCCGTGAAAGAGTTAACTACCCTGATGTTGAATGAAAACCTACCTTTGCACCATTCTGTATTTATTTTTATTTTAAAAATTTTAACACAACCGTCTTCTTCCAGCTGACAGCAGGAGGGGCTGGCCAGGGAGAACGGACCAGAGGTAGAGGAGTGTGATTTTCAGGCATTCATTCCTTCCTTCCAGGGAACATTTTACCAAATGACTTCTAGGCAGCATGTGATACATAAGGCTGGAGGTCAGTTTGTATTTGTGTTTCGCAGTAGTGATACACGAGGAGCGGACATTCAGCATATGGCTTGCATTAACTTCTTTATTACTATAGAAACTCTCTTTGAGACCCGGGGGGACACAGATGAGCCCACAGGACCCTGGGAAACTCGTCTAAAGCAGAGGCTTGCCACGGTGATTTTCACTGAAAATGGAAAATTAAAGGGAAGAGCTCACAACCCAACAACCAATAGCTTTAGCGACCATGAGGCCACAAATGTGGCATCTGGAATGGGCTGCAGACCTAGGAGAGCCCAAACTATAGACCCCTTTGCTTTTGTTCAAACACAGGAAAATAATGTTAACCACATACAGTAAGTCTAAAACACGCTCTAACAATGAATCTGTTGTCATTCACATTTGGCCTTTTTTTTTTTTTTTTTTTTTTTTTGGGCAAAAAGAATGTTCTCAACTATTGTGAAGAAATCTAAAAGTTAAAAAATAAATAATGGTGTAATTCTGGATTGTTCTTTTTTCTCATAACCAGCATACCATCCTGCCAACTCTACCTAAAGAACCAGTCTCTCCCTGCTTCGCCATCACCCTGGCTCACATACTTCCATCTTACGCCTGAGCTACTAATAGCCTCCAACTTCATCCCTCTTTCTTTCCTCCCCTTCTGCAGTTCATTCTCATCACAGTGGCCTCAGCCGTACTTGTACATAAAAAATCTGGTCATTCCTTTTCTGCTTAAGAAGCGACTTCCTCTGTCACCCAGAAAAACGCTGAGCACTTGTTTTGATTTCCAAGATTTAGCCCTGCCTAACTCTCTAATCTCGTCTCTATATTTCTATCTGTGATCACACTTCCTCAGCCACACAGGACACTCTTACTGGTTATTCAATATGCTAGCTATATTACACCTCAGGGCCTTTGCACATGCTGATTCCTCTGATGGAATGTTGTTTGTCCAGGCATCCGCATGCACAAGTCCTCTATTTCTTACAGGTCTTTACTCACAGTCACCTGAATAAGGCTTTTCCTGGAATACCTAAACTTTTAACCCCTTTTCTCCAGTGACAGTTTCCAACCTCTATTTATAATTTACTTTTCCTTTTTAGCAATTACTGATATCTAAACTATTATGCCTTTGTTTTTATCTTGCTTAATGTCAGATTTCACATTAGAATGCAAACTAATTGTTTAGAACAAATTTTGGGTTTCCCCTCTCTCTTCAGAATGTAGAATAATACTTGATACATTACAAGTACTCTTCATAATTAATTACTAATAGAGTAACTGAATAAAATAATCAATGTATAGATTTCTGGGCAGTGAAGTGGGTGGAATGGCAGGAGATGCAAATAGTTTAGCCTAAAGTATACACTCAGGGACTTTATAAATGAAAAAAGATGAATGAATCATAAAATAGCAGTATCAGGGCTGGTGGGATCACAGGTGATTTTATTTTATTCTTTAGACCTATCTATAGTTTATCATGTTTATATATGATATAAATGTTAAAATTATTTTATCACCTGGACGGAACTTTGCCTTATAAAGTTTTCCCACATACCACATCTTATTTTATTCCCTGGGTGGTGCAGTGAATGGATTATATTTCTTCTTTACATGTGAGGAACTAAGGTGAGGAGAAAAATAAACTGGTTATCCAAGAGCTCGCAGGAAGCAGGTGACAAAGATAGAAGAATAAGAAGGGATTCTTTTGTTTATGTAAAATGATGGACAAAGAAAAGAAGAAGTCTCTCTTTTTTCTGAAACAAAAGTAGGTTTATATCAGACTTTCTACATGCTAGAAGCTTATTGATGGTAATGAGGTTAGAGAGGTCTGGACCTGAGGTTCAATTTATATAATGCTGGACAAAATCTGAAAAAAAAATCTTAAAATGTGATAAAATATACATAACAAGAAACTTACCATCTTAACCTTTCTAAAGGTACAGTTCCTAGTATTAAGTGTATTCCCACTGTTGTATAACCATGGCCACCATCCATCTCCGGGATTCTTCTCATCTTGCAAAAATGGAACTTTGTTCCCACGAAACATTAACTCCCCGTTCCTTCCCCAGCCACCACTATTATACTTTCCTTCTTAAATATGACCATTCTATGCATCTCATTTAAGTAGAATCATACATATTTGCCTTCATATAATATCTTCAAGGTTCATCCATGTTATACCATGTGTCAGAATTTTCTTACTTAAGGGTAATCTTCCACTGAATACATGTGGATATATATATACATGCAACATTTCATTACTCTGTTTATCTGTGGATGGTTACTTGGGCTGTTTCCATCTTTTGGCTATTATGAATAATGCTGCCACGAACACTGGTGTACAAATGCCTGTTTGAGTCCCTGCTTGTACTTTTTTGGGGTATATACCCAGAGGTATAATTGCTGAATCATATAATTAAAAAGAATTTTTATAACAAATGGGGTACCTAAAAGACATTATCAGTAAAGAATAGGGTGCTTAGGCCTACATGTTACGTGGCTTAAATGCAAGAACACCCCGATATACACCATCCCCATCCCAAAGTGTATGGCTGGTGAGAAGATCCATTCATGTGTCCCAGTGATTTCTGGTATGCCACAATAATTTTTAAAACATGCAATATTTGACTAGTTAGTCAGGGGCACTGATCTCTTTTCCTTTAGACTGTTAAGTAAAAAAAAAACAAAAACAGCCAATACAACAATAGCTATCTGGTATGAATGCCCTGTCTTAAGCCATAAATATATGGATCATATTGTATTATAAAGTTGTATCTGACTGATCACATCATATAATAAGTTTGAATCTGATTGGTTAATTCTTGGTATCAGGAATCCTTAAATAAAAGTATAGGCACCTGATTTTTTAAAAAGTCACATTGAAGCAAAAAATAGGTAATTACTATTAGTATTTTCTCTCAATCAAAATTATACCTTTTTTTGTAATATCTGCAAAAAATATAGTTTTCATAGTTGATGTGTGCCATGAGATGAAAAAGGTTGGAAATCATCAATGTATTCCATTGTCTGCTGAATGTCTTCTGTGAGCTAGACTGGGAATTCAGTAGTGACCAAGATGGAAACAATCCATACTTCCATAGAGCTTACCGCCATTTAGAGCAGACAGACAGATGCCACATAAATCATAATAAATCATTACTTTATAACAGGGATGCATGCTCTAAAGAGAAAACCCAGTGCATTGTGCAAACACTAAACAGGCCAGCCTCCAGGGCAGGGCAGAGGGGCTCTCTGCAAGAATCATGATGTTTCATGATGTAACTAAGAATCAAGCACCCATGAAAATATCAAATTTATTTTACATTTAAGCTTCATTGGATTACTCTCTCTAAATTTCAAAGCCATATGCCGAAGATTCAGAGTAATGCTGGCAATATCCAGATGCTCAATCAGGTTAATTAATTAGACTAATTAGCTTAAAATTTAATTAAATAGTAAGTATTAAGTTCATTAGTCTTCCAACACTGATTCATTTCTTAATGTGGTAAGTTGGGGTTTTACATATAATTATTTCCTTCTATAATGTTTTATTTTCTATTTCAGTGCTTTAAAGGCATGCATACATTCTAAGAAGCTGTTGGAGAGATGAAATCTACCTTTTTATCTTTTTGTCATTATTTTTCAATGCTGGTCAGTTTTAGTTCTCATCTGTTACCCAGCCAGCATGTGACCAAATTGTAACTGGAGATTCAAAGACCAAACATTCCCTACTTTCACATTGTCCATCAAAAAATGGAAATTATTTAAATATTTAATAAATAAACTTATATTTTTATTAAATTATTTCAACCAAGAGCACCATGGGGCACCTTTCATGGCAATTCCTTAGTAAGTCAGAGAATATGTCCTTAGTAAAAGTTCAATAAACCCTTTTCCTAAAAGTATTAGCTTCTCTTAAAAAGTTTAATTTGGGATAAAAACACACAAAAAAATCTGATTGGAACACTCCTCCCTCAAAAAGAAACAAACAAACCCACAGCAATTTGACAGAAGCTATTTAATGCTACTACAGCCCCTTAAGTTGGGACTCAGTTACTTCATCTGTAAAAAGAAGTCATGAGTACTACCAGAAGGACCTCAACGGTGGCCATGAAACAATCACATAAGATAACTCAAACACAAAATGACAGAATCAAACCTATAAATTATATATGCACAAGTACAGATTACTAGAGATAGCTGGTCATTCCTCAAAGATTTATGTTCACCTTTCAGATTTTGAATCGACCACTTACACGTAGCCGCCCAGCCATAAACAGCGCTACCCAGCTCTCTTCCCCCACTTGTGGTCCTGTGGCTGAATCCTTGTCAATGGGAGTGGGGTGTACATGATGAGGCTGGGTCCCTACAGATGTCCCTATTTAGTACTCTCGTGCTCCTTTTTTGATAGGATAATCACACCCAAATTAATTTGGGGAGAAACTGCAGCAAAAATGACAAAACCTCCGATAGCCCAAGTTCTTGAATGATTGAAATGAAAAGAGCCCACCCCTGGATTCTGGGTGAGTTAGAAACAAACTATTTTTCTAAACCACTTATATATCTGCACAGGTTCTCAGTTTTGCCTCATGTCTAAGGTCCTTCCATGAAGTCACGGATTGAATAATGATCACTGCATACACAAGAAACATCAAGGATTTTTTTTTTTTTTTTACAGGGACAGAGAGAGTCAGAGAGAGGGATGGATAGGGACAGACAGACAGGAACAGAGAGAGATGAAAAGCATCAATTATTAGTTTTTTGTTGCCGTTGGGACACCTTAGTTGTTCATTGATTGCTTTCTCACATGTGCCTTGACCGCGGGCCTTCAGCAGACCGAGCAACCCCTTGCTGGAGCCAGCGACCTTGGGTCCAAGCTGGTGAGCTTTTGCTCAAGCCAGATGGGTTCGCGCTCAAGGTGGCGACCTCGGGCCTCGAACCTGGGTCTTCCGCATCCCAGTCCGACTCTCTATCCACTGCGCCACTGCCTGGTCAGGCCCATCAAGGATTTTTAAACGTAGAACTTATTCTTTTTTTTTTTTTTATTAAACATTATAATCACTTTTAGTATTCAAAAAGAAGTTTGACTAGCACACAATTTAAAAAAGAAATGAAAAGAGGAGGAAATTTTTAAAGTGAAATTGATATTGTGAAAATACAGAAACAGCATTTTCTAAACTGAACTACGTAGATCAGGGGTCCCCAAACTTTTTACACAGGGGCCAGTTCACTGTCCCTCAGATCGTTAGAGGGCTGGACTATAAAAAAACTATGAACAAATCCCTATGCACACTGCACATATCTTATTTTAAAGTAAAAAACCAAAACAGGAACAAATACAATATTTAAAATAAAGAACAAGTAAATTTAAATCAACAAACTGACCAGTATTTCAACGGGAACTATGGGTGCGGATATATCCTGTGCTCCTCTCACTGACCACCAATGAAAGAGGTGACCCTTCTGGAAGTGCAGGCGGGCCGGATAAATGGCATCAGGGGGCTGCGTGCAGCCCGCGGGCCGTAGTTTGGGGACCCTTGACATAGATAGTTGGATGGTCTATGATCTCTAAGTTAGAAATATTCTGTGTTAAACAAATCATGAGGTCTCCTCATAGTATAAATATGTAAGTACTCAGAGCCTTTTGTAAGCCAATGCATAATATAAATCCCCAAGGAGTGAATGAAATGGGTGTGGAATGAATATTGTTTAAGCTTTTCCCCATTCTGAACAAAAAACTCTTTAATATTCATAGCATTTCCTGGAATGAGTATTTTTATGGAACACACTTTAGAGATCACTGACATAGCATGCCACGAGTCTTGAGATTAATATTATACAGACTGACCATCTGCTGCCTCTCAAAGTTTCTCAGTGGCTTCATACCATCCCAGACTAGGGGGCTACAGGTAACATTACTAAATCTTTAAGAAGTGCTTAAACATATGAAGAATATTACTGAGACAATGGACGAAGTCTAACTATGTATGGCCTGTGGATTAGATAATAAAATTATAGCAAATTTAAGTGTCTGGATGTTTATTTTACTACACTTATAAAGAATATACTTTTTCTTAGGAAATGTATAGCAAAGTATTAAGAAGCCAAAAGGCATGATATCTCTAACTTACTCTCAAATTATTATTTTTTAAATTTATTTTATTCATTTTAGAGAGGAGAGAGAGAGAGAGAGAGAGAGAGAGAGAGAGAGAGAGAAAGAGAGAAAAGGGGGAGGAGCTGGAAGCATCAACTCCCATATGTGCCTTGACCAGACCAGTGCAGGGTTTTGAACTGGCGACCTCAGTGTTCCCAGGTCGACGCTTTATCCACTGCCTTGTGGAGCCACCACAGGTCAGGCTCAAATTATTTTTTAAATAAAAGCATACATAGGGAAGGTGAAGAGAAACAGAGGGAGAAGAAAAAAGAGAGAAGGAGGTAGAGAGAGAAGAGAGGGGGAAAAAGGGGTGATGATACTCAAATAGGTGATATGTAAATAATTAGTTAATTTTGATTAAACACTTTTTGAAGTTCTTCCCTACTCTTGCAAATTTTCCACAAGTTTGGTATTTTATGCATCCATGCACGCACACACATTGTAAAAAAAAAAATAGTTTGAAGAGGGATGCCCTGCAGGGAGTCCAATATGCATACTGGTTATGTTTCATTTCAAACATGTCCCATGCATTTATTTAAAGTTGCTCTTCTCCGGCCTGAATGGCAGGAGCAAGAGAGTCTGTGAGCCTTGACTGCCAATGGCTCTTGGCACCGACAGCAGTGGTGGTATGCTATCCCTGCCTGGTGGGCAAAGAGAGTGTCATGTTCTTCATTTATAAGTTTTATTTTAATTTTTATTTATTCATAAAGGAGATGTCCGTTTTAAGAAACAAGTTAGACCTTTTTTATTTTATTTTTTTGCTTTGTTTTTGGCAACATTCAAAAAAGTCTCCCCTCCCCCAATCAATGAATCAGCCATTTACTGAAAAATAAAGATCATAATCAATGTGCTAGGTTCTGTGCTTATTGGAGAAGGACGGAAACTTCAATAGCTGCAGATCAGGAAAACCATTGCTATTCTGCCACCAAGCCAAGCTGACTGGCAGCAATCACCCTAACAGATATTTTTGTCTTGTGCTATAGTTGGTCACTTGTTACTTTCTTGACAGCTCTGAAGAACCCCCAATAACAGGCACTGCTCCCAGTTGGCCATGGATGGACATGTTCCACAGACATCTGCGATGCAGTCTCTGGGTGAGGGAGCCCATTTGACTCAAAACTGCATTTCCAGCTAGGTTGTCAAATGAACGATCTGAACACTGAGGATGCTGACTGCACTTTTGTGTTTTGAACTCTTCCCTCCTCTGGAATTTGTTACCACTTTCTCTTGCATCATCTCTCTCTCTCCATGTGGTCATAGTTACTGCCTATCTCAAAAATAAAATACTCACGGATCCCACACCTCCTCCTGCAGCTTCTTCTATTCAATTTGTCTAGTCCCCTTCTCAGCAAAGTATCTTGAAAGAGACACCTAAGATCTTGGTTTCTACCTCCTCACCAATGCAACACAGGCTGACTCGTCTGGCCAAATGTACCCATCCATGATAAACAGAGGGGCACATGCTACTTTTGACAGCTACACACATAACAAAAATGAACATAAACCTAAAGGAACTATCCATGGAATGATGACAACAACCTTTTGGGCTGAGTTAACAATAGCCACCCCTTGCCCCCTCCCCCCACCCTTTTGTGCCTCATTTTACTATGCATGTAAATGGCTTTAATACATCCGAAGCAGGTAGTATTCCAATTACAACTGCTATTCATTCAATTTCATCCAGTGCCGGAATTTTGTGGAAATTAAACATTATTATTATTATAGTCAGAGTCATGGCAATTTCTGGAAATTTAAGTTTTGCTCACTGTGGCATTCTCTAAAGTTAGACCTAGTTTCTTCTGGATAACAAATGCTTTCACAGAGGTGGAAAGAAGCCTGGTGAATTTCCAAAGTAAAATGTGTAATAGGCTCTTGTTAAATTAATTCCTAAATGGAGTGAATTTTCCAAATATAGGCTTGCCTTAGGCAGTCTTAATGCATTACTTACTTTTAAGTGATTAAAAGTAATTTCAACCAAATCAATAGAAGAGATACTAAAATTAGCATTGACTGAGGATAGATATAAAAATAATGAAATCATGTTTTCTTTAAAAGTCCTGCAAAATTATTGAAGGTTAAAGAAAAATAAATGTAAAGCTGGAAATATAATTGAATTGGCAAGTGTCTTCCCTTACAGATATCTCTTCAAAGACATTATACTCATCTTCAGAAAATTATCCAAAAGACAGGATTGCTAACATCAACATAAATGAAACCTATTCTAATATCTGGACAGCTAAATTATGACTAACTGTTTATTGTGCATTTAGACACAAAAGACCTCTAATGATCAAGAATTTCTATTCCATCCCTCTGGAAGGGTACAAAAGAAGATGCAAATCACTACATTTCTCTACATTTTATAAAATACCACCTTTATTAGGACATCTGAGGCCAAAACACAAGAGCAAAAGAGTGACATATATTTAAATATAGAAAGACAACAGAATATGGGAATGCTCCCATTTAAACCTCTTTTAATTCAGAAGAGATGCATTTAGAATGTCAAAGTAAACCTGAATGTCCAACGGGTAGTAAACTGAAGGTATTTGGTACCCTGACAAAATGCTGAACACAGGTTTAAAACCTTCAAAATACTTAATCCATAGGAGGCAAAGTTAAACCCCATAGTTCTAAAGCCCTGGTCGGCAAACCGTGGCTTGCGAGCCATAGGCGGCTCTTTGGCCCCTTGAGTGTGGCTCAAAGGCCAGCTTAGGAGGACCCTAATTAAGTTAATAACAATGTACCTACCTATATAGTTTAAATTTTAAAAATTTGGCTCTCAAAAGAAATTTCAATCCTTGTACTGTTGGTATTTGGCTCTGTTGACTAATGAGTTTGCCAACCAGTATTCTAAGGTAACTAGCTAAAATAGCTGGTTCCCTCAAAACATGCATTCTCTTCTGAGTAAACTGTTACTCCTGCCTTCAAGGAATCATTTGTGGGTTAATAATGTATACATTGTTGCCTATACACACACAAACAAAACACACACTCACACACAATAGTCTGCAAATAAAAATTAACTGTGAATCCGGATTCATTTCCCTATTTTTTCTAAAGAAACCATTCCCACATCAGGGAGGTCACACACCTGACCCTCAGGTCTTTATCATCTTCTCTCCCATCTGCAGCTTTCATTCCGTTTATACCTGGCCTCAGAGAAGAAACCTTAACTCATGTCATTCATGTTCTTCATTTATAATTTTTAATTTAATTTTTAATTTATTGTGTTGACATGCTTTCAAGTGTCCCATGTTCTTAATTTAAAACTTTCTCCTTCTGTTTCACTCCTGACAAGTATCATGAAAGAATTAGCAGTATTCCCTACATCTGTCTTAAAACTATTGGTCTCAGTAGAAATAATCTCTTAGATGATTTTATCATTCAATTTACAACAATTATTTCTAAAAATAAACATCTTCCAGGGCACATAAAAAAGAAAAACAACAACCCTGGTCTTGTATGAAGCTAACAGCAGAGGACGGTCTGTCTGACTTGCTCTCGATCCTGCTTAAAATAATCTCCAGGCCTGGCAATACCGGCCTTGTTCTCCGTATTTAGCAGAAAGGTAAGAAAATGAATTGAACATATTTGTAGTTGTAGATTTCCTAAATAAGGGAAGATCATGCTCAGAACTAGAATAGAGTAAAAATAGAAACCTAAGCTGGCAACTGCATATCTTTAAAAAATCACTGGTGTTTTCCCCCCTCCTCCAATATATGAATCATCCTCTTGCTGGTTAGCAAATGCGGGAAGAAAATACAATAAATTCTTCATTGGCCTCCCACAGAATCTTAGGAATTAAAGTTCCATTATTTTAAAATGCATACTGCTTTGCTGACTACATTAATATTCCACTTTCTCATCACTCTTGTTCTGTTGATTCACAAAAATCACCCCTTCCTCCTTTTTTTTGGTTTCTATTACTGTTATAAAACGATCTCTCTTAAAAACCTTTTTTTTAAAGTGTCATGCATTCACTGCACTCTGTCTTGAAAATACGTATGCTTCAGCGTTACAGATTTCATACTGACAATCCTATCAGGTGACAGAAGGGTTCTCATGTCAACATTTATTTCCTGGAAACTGATTTTCAGCTGCAATAACATCATAATGAATGAATGAAATGCACACATCATTCATCAAGCACCAGTGTGTACAGAATGGTTACATGCCCCTCATGAAATACTGTGCTCACTCGGAAATCACTCTTACATAGGCAGGTTACCTCTGTTCTCCAAGCCTCAGTTTCCTCATCTGTTACCTTGTGATACTAATATTTTCTCCTGGGAGTCTTGTGAGGTTGAAATGAAGTAAGAATAAGGCGACCAGACGTCTCGCTTTTGGCGGGACAGTCCTGATTTTTAACAATTTGTCCCGCGGTGTTTTAAAATAGTCCCGATTTTTGGTAAGAATGCACGAAAAGCTAGGGAACAGCGGGAGAACGGGAAGGGAATAGACGGTTTTTTGGCGGGGAGACCTGGAATCGCCTGCACTACTGCAAGAGCTGCCTGTCCCGTGCGGGGCCCCAAAACAAAGAATTTCGGGAGGGACATACCTGCTGGGGCTGTGGCTGTCAAGTCCCCTAACAACCCATAGGCCCGCGTCCTGGATGCCAGCATGCGGCTCGGGCTTCGTGAGGCGCAAGCTGCTCGGTCTCCAGCGGGCGGTGGGGTTGGACATGGGAAGCGCAGCTGTCACAAGGACGAGTCCAGGCGGGGAGTGTGCACGATCACTTGTGTGCGAGTGCGCCAGCGGCACTGCCCTGCCTGCTCCCGCCTGCTCGTGTAGTTCCGGCATCAGTTTCCGGACCAGTTTCTGGACTGTGTAACCTGATCCCTCTGACTCACTCAAAATTTCCCATATAGTAATATTTCCCAAAATGATCTTTTTAATGAGGTATCATTATTTAAAAAATAGATTGATAAGGAAAAGGTTAAAGCTTGGGCATCAGCAAAAATCACAAGAGAACAAATGCTTAGAAATATTTCATCATTTTGAAACAAACCATGTTCCATACAATAATGCACTAAAAATTGTGGAATACACGCTGTCTTTACCAGGAACTAATGCTGCGACTGAACGTGTTTTTTCTACGGTAAATAAAGTGTGGAAATAAGAAAAAGCACAATTAAGTGTTGAGACTTTGAAAGCCATTTTATGTGTGAAATGTAATTTAACAAATTCTTGTGAAAATTTTCATGGCCTTTTAAACAACGACAGCAATCTACTGAAAAAAATTCACTCAAATGAGAAATATGCCAAAGAATAAAATAATATACATAATTTTTTAATGTATTATATTTGTAAATTGTACTTATGTTGAAATTAAAAATATATATTACAATACTATTTTTGCACTCTATGAAAATTTGTTTTGCTCAATATAGACCAAATTTTTAATCAAGAACTCCCCCCCCTCCGGTCAATGGTGTCCCTCTTTACCAATTTTAAAATCTCGTCACCTTAAGTAAGAAGCAGGAAGCTCTGTGTTTGGCATCCAAGGAATGTTCCACCTTCCTCATTAGCCACATGCATTCCTCTGATAAAGAGTTATACTCAACCCCATAGCCCCCCTTTCATCCCTGAACTCCTGATTCCACCAGCTTCTTTGCTTTTTTTTTTTTTTTTTTTTGGCATTGTTAACCAGGTCTCTTTTGTTATAGAGCTGTGCCTCCAAAGTCCTGGTTCTAATAAGTAATTATTCTTCCAAGGTCATTAAACAGAAGCTGCCATCTAATCATTGGATGCTGACTTCCAGAGAGTGACCTTTGGACCAGGAGTCCTCTCCAAGCACCTGACTCAAGCCGTGAAATGCTGAATCATTAACAATTTAAAGCAGAGAAGAATTTAACCAACTTAAACAACCTGTAATAGCTCATATGACGGGGGCCATTAGGACCATAGTGGTGTAGTTCAGACCCAGCTAATGACTATGAAGAGGAGGCACTGAAAATGAACAGACTGATTCCACTTTTCTGTTTCCATTTTAAGACTCGTTTGGAATATCTCTGATGTGTCTTCCTAGGTTGACTTTTTTTTTTTTCCACATCAATTCATTCTAATTAGTTAAATAGTTGTTAACCTCCAAAGTCTTTTTAAAAATACCTTTGTACACCAACAGTCCAGAAGTGGCAAAGCAGAAAAGCTAATGTTAGAAACTGAAAACAGAATCCTCTCTCCCTAATTTTAGATTACTATTAAGTGCTTCTAAAGGCAAAAATGGTAAACATAAGTTAGTGACACAGATGAGGGGTTAGGCAATAAGGAGTGGTGAAGACTGAGGTAAAATGAGGGACACACGCACCTCCTGTAAAGGCTTGCCATATTCACAACTGCAACAAAAATTATCAACTGCCTGAAGGTCCAATAACACACTCGGCTAGCCAGTTTTGGCTAACTACCAGTTTATAGTCCTCTATCAAATCCAAACCTTTCATTTCAGAAATGAAAATTTAACCCAGAGAGCTCTAAGTGGACTGTCTTAGGCCAGTGGGATCTTGACTCCTAATCCAAAGCTCCCCACTTCTTCTTTAATTTACTCCTGTATCCTTAGGTGACATGAGGAAATAACACCACTATAAAACCCAAATCTCCAGGGAGTATCAACTATGTTCACAACTCAGTTCTGAGCCTCGGGCTGGGTAAATAAATCATCAATTTACAGCACTTCTCCTGATCCGCATGCTCTGTTACCTATTTTGTTAAGCTTGGACCTTCTCTTATACACACAATTACCCACAAACACTTAAAAATTTTAGAGCAGGTAGCAATCACAGGCAGTCATCTGGTCTACCCCTCTGCCTGCAGGCAGGCAGTGTTACTGCCATTTACAAAACAAAGCTCCAGAGGCTCTAAGAAATGAGAAATTTACTGTAACAAAGAAACCTGTCTTCTTGCTTTTTGGGATAGAGATTTCCTTTGGAAGAGTGTTATATTGTAAGATAAAATAATATAATCATGTACTAAAGCAAACAGGACAGACTATCCATGCTAAAGACCTGGAAGAGAAACGCCCGATTCTGGTCTGCAGTAGGCAGAATATGTCGGACTGATTCAGTTGGGTAGCTCCTCACTTAAGGGAAAAAGAGTGTTTAAAGTGCCAAAGAACTATGAACAATGGTTTCCACATAAGGGCACAAATTCCCATCATTTCTGAGGGTCAAACTCAGCTCCCAGAAGTCAGACTATTTATCCCTGGCACAAGGCTCCCGCTGCGGCACCAAGCCCAGACGGCGCACCGCCAGGAACTATTTTGTTTACAACAGTGACCACAGCAGAGAGGAAAACACCGGACACCATTGCAGGGGTGGCTCCACCACAGCCCAGAGAGCCTGCCCGACTCCCTGCCTGGCTGTGGTTAGGACCTTTCACCAGGGCTGCTGCATAGCAACCCAGAGGGGACTTGCATATTTATGGGGGAGCGGTGAGAAATGTCTTAATATCTCTGCTTCCTTGAAGATCTATGACAGTGGTTCTTAACCTAGTTTCTATCAAACCCTAGGGGTTCAATGAGTCAGTCTCAGGGGTTCGGAGAAGCCTCTGCCGCGGAGGCCAGAATAAAGTAATACCGTAGTATGTTGTGAGTTCATGCACTTTGTTGGTTTTGTTCTTTGAGCAAGGTGATGTTCATGCACGGCTCATTTTGTGCACCAGTAAAAAAACATATACCTATGTCTTGAATTTGGGGAAAAAAATCGTATTTTATTTATCACTAAAGAAGGGTTCGGTGAATGCGCATATGCAACTGGTGGGTTCGGTACCTCAAAAAAGGTTAAGAACCAGTGATCTATGACTAAAGGATGTTCTGCATCTTCAGCTATGCCATGAGGCTACATGGCTGCTTCCATGTTAGAATAAGCAAATAATTAGATCGAGTCTTTTAAGTTAATTTGAATATCCTTCTTGCTTGTCTGTTTAATGCTTTCTGTTTGTTGCTATAATTACAATTTCCTCCTCCCCGCCCCCAGGATTAAAGGGAATACACTCTTATGGGTTTTCTTTTTGTTTCTTAATTTTTTAGTTCACATTTCACTTACATCAACGTGAAGACAGAATTGTAGTTGTTAAATTGCTTCCACGGATTACACAGACTTTTGCACAAATTTATACCTTCATGCTTCACTCCCTGCATCCTGCATCCCCTGTCAACTCCTTTTTGGTCTTTATGGATGCAGCCTGGTATCTTGGGTACCAGGTTTTTGACTGTTTTACACATTACATCATTTCTTTTTCATGTTTATAATTGCACTTCATAATTTTCAGAAAACCTTAAAAAATCTTTCATCTGTCATTGGTTCCAAAGCTTACCCACAAGTCATTTTCTATCACAACCTTCTCATTTTGGGGTTCTGAATTTGTATTTAGTTTTCATTTGGCTGAAACAAACAGGAGGCAGACGGTATGTCTTGTGAGGCTTGGAATACATAAGCAAGCATCTTAGTTTTTGTCTGATAAGGTAAACAATTTCTCTGACTACAACATTCTTGGGATGCATTTTCTCCTCCAGAATTGTCTTGATATTTCATTGTTTACTGCTTTCCTCCTAAAAGGACTCTTTTGATCAGTATGACTTTTGTTCTCTTGTAAGATGTTTCTGTTTTTATGTGGAGCCATATATTTTATCTGGATGTATCTGGGTGTGGCTCTCACTTATCTTATCTGGCTCTCCATGCAACCTTTTAATCGGTATGTTCAGCTCAGAAAAAACGTTCGATTATGTCTTTGAAGTGCCAGTCTCTGTTCTTGTCTCTTCCTGAGGAATTTCTCTAGTTCTAGGAAATTTCTAGACCTCATTCTCTACTCACCACCGTGCTCTGCACTATCCCTTTTCTTCCTTCTTCATTTTGGAAAAGCATTGCATCTTAATTCTTCACTTAGCTGGTTTACTTTTTCTCACTAGGACTTCTTTGCTGATAGCAAAGTTGGTTCTAATTCTATTACTGCCTTTTTAGTTCCTTAAAATGTTTCCGCCTCTGTAAGCACCTGCTGCTCTTGGGGGCACTGACAGAATGTCCCCCACACCCCCACCCGCAGCTACACATGTCAGGAAGGCTCTCATCCCTCACACTCTGGACAGAAGAAACTTACGGAGGACAACGTCTTTCAGTTGGCATGGCTACGCATGTCTGCTTGTACCTTCTCTTGCATACACAGGTCTGCATCTCCCAAGAAACAAAATTGGCTCTATTCTCTATCTGGCTGTTGTACTTAGGGGAGGGGAACCTCTCACTAGTGTGTGCGTGTATACATGTATATATGTACATATATTTATGTGTATACATATGCATGTAAATGAGTGCATGTTTGCATGTGTGCATTTGTGTATATATGTGTGTGCATACATGTACTTGTGTATATGTAGTCTCTAAATGTGTATTTGTGCATATAGGTGTGCATGTGATTGGTGTATGTACATATATTATGCATATGTCTGTTTACATATTCATGTGTGAATTAAAAAGCCAATTGACTCAAAAACAGTACCCACAAAGGAAAAAGTGGAGATGTTTCTCTTCCTGGTTACTACTGACATTGGATTTTGTATCAAGGGCCCAGATATGGGTCCAAAGATAACGTACCTTCTAAGAACTTCTGGTGAGGGGAGGAATTCCCTATTTCCCACGGCATCCTGGCTTTAATGGTGTCCTTTCATGCAGTTTCATAAACCTTGAAGGTCTATGAAGGTTCTAAGAGTTTTGTCCAAGACTGATTGCTATTCCTAGTTTTTGATAACAAAATAATTCCTCGTTCTTTGTTTTATCTTAGTTCAGAAGACAGTTAAGAGAAGCTAAGTAAGATGTCATTTGAAAACCAAAAGTCCCTATTCTCTATCTTTCCATTCCAGATGTTTACTACCTTCACTATAAAAGCTATCCAAGGTATGACCTGGTTATTCATGGCTTTGAAAGGCTCCATTTTATCAACAGGAACCACGATGCCCAGAGGGGATGAGCGGTGTGCCCCAGGTCCTGAAGCTTGGGACAGAGCCCACTCCATTACTCAAGTGCCCTGACTTTAATAAGGATAAGGCCTGACTTGATCCTGGAGAGAAAATGGTAATTTCTCTTCAGAAAACTACCTAGTCTGCGTGTACTTTTGCTTTAGCGACACTCAGGGAAAAGGAGGAGTGGCTCCCATTACTCTTGAAGCCCTGTCCTGTCACTAACAACACCCAGTCGCCATTTCTTATCCTCTGAGATGAGCAGAACCCACAAAGGTGGCAAGGCTGCACACACATTGGGGGAAACGACCTTCCTACAGCCTGTGCGCAAGACTAAAAAGGCACTGAACCTCTACAGATTCTCTGAAAGTCACACACATAATGGATTTCGCTCTCTCTCTTTTTTTTCCAACTGCTTATGGCTAACTGCAGTGTAGAGACGGACCAACCGGTTTTCAATTCAAGCAGACGGCCAGACATTTTTCTTTCCAAATATAAGTCATGCACAGCCCCCGCCCCCTGAAGCCGATTTTGCTAAGTGCCAGATTCTTTGTAAACATTCCATGGATTTCATTATGCATTAAAAAAAAAATGTAGCCCTGAAGCTAGTAAGATAGGCACTGGAATTCTGTTCCTTTTGAATTGGTTCTATAGTGCGGGTTGTTAACGAACCCTGGAGCGGTGCAGTAAGGACCACAGTGCAGATCCAAAATGCACAAACACTGACCATCCTGAAGCAGAAGCCACCGGTGAAGTCAAGCGGTTTCCCAAGGCTTCGCCTGTCACAGTCCCAGTAAGCTGTGGTTCATTCAGCTCTGTGAGATGCACCTGTGACTGCCTTCCCACCATCCCCATCCCTTCGCTCAGAATGACCTTCATTTCCATTCTGCTCCCATTGCACCCAGATCACCCATAGGCCCTGGGTACCAGGGTAGCGCTTGTGACTGAGGCCCACGTCATAGTTCATCATCTCACTCCCTGGTCACATGGATGGGCACACAACGCCATTCAGATCAGTGGGACATGTCGTAAGTTTTGCCAGGTGTTCCTGGCAAAGAAGCTTCTGGGTTCCCGGAAAGAGCACCGACCACGACATCCACCCTCTTCTCGAAAATGAACGAAGAAGAGAGAAAAAGGAAGGATTTTACCATCCTCATTTTATTTGCAAGACCTATTAGGGATGGGATGAGGGAACTAATAATGAAGTTTAATTACCAATCAAGTGAGAGGGTTTGTTGTCGGAGAAGAATTCCTTAGGATTAAATATGGCATTCTAAGGACCGCTGCAGAGGGAACAGCTTCTGGGAACAGCTACTGCAGCAAGACAAGCAGGCTCAGTGTATGGTAGTCATCATTCTTCTCAGGAAGAGAAATCCTGGAAATACCAGGAGATTAAAAAAAAATAATAGCTATTCTTTTTTGACACTTAGCTGATCAATGTAATTTGAACTGTCATTCAAATAGACTAAAAACGTTTCGGTGACTTTATGACACGTAGTGGGCTTAGGAGAACATATCAAAATCATATTTCTATTTTTCTTTGTTGGCTTCCATCAAAACAAAAGCAATGCTATTCTTGTATACTTTTTCATCACATTTTCAAAACATGAAACAAGAGTTGCCAAGGTAATCACTGGCTTCCATGATAAAAGTCATAAATCAAAGGAAAGAGCAATACTTTTGGAATTACGCAGCTTGATTTCACATTACCAGGGAAGGCTAGAAATGTTGGTAACCTGAAACCTGACGCTTAGAGGTCACTAGAGAAGAGGTTACAGCTTGCATGAAAAAGCAAGTTACACAATTAACCAAAATTAATCATGTTTGCATAAATTTTATAAACACAGCACAGACTTGGCTTTTTGACTAATTAAGCTTAATTTAGTTTAGAAAACTAAGCAAAATAAGCTTTTAGGAGAAACCCCAGCTCACCTACTGAAAGGAAAAAGGTAAAATTGTAGCTTTTAGGAAACATCTGAAGAAATAAACAATGTAGGAAGGCTGCAAAGACAGAAATTATAGTCAAATATCCAAGATGTAAAGCCAAATTTTGAGGTTATACCGTCCTTTCTTTTCTCAAAAATAGCCCTTAATTAAATACAAATAATCAGAAATTGCAATTAACAGATCGATATAATTAGATAGTGAAGCCCACTCACAATACTTTAAGGTTGCTGTGGACTCATGAAAAACCACATGGAGTGTATGCTCATAAATTGCCCTCCGAAGATATATTCATCACCGAGAGTCCTCTACAACGGTGCTATCTCAGAGGTCAGCCCTGAGGTTAGCAGCCATCATGCCATCACCCCTATCTCTAGGACATTTGGACAATCACTATTCCTTGACAAATAGGGATACTGACCTTGCATAGACCAGGCACAGGGCTTCCTCACAACCTACGTGTGTCACATCATACAAATCAGGAACAAGCTGTTCAAGGTCCAGTAGGCTCTTATATGTGACACGCTGCACAGCAGGGACCCGAGTGCCAGTGTGCTGTTCCTGCATTTCCTCTTAGGGAGGGTGTGCCTTCCTACAGTGAAGACTGAATGTCAGGTCCCTCTTCTCACTACTCTCCCAAGACCGTCCATGACTCACTTTCCCCCATCAGGTCCTTCAAACTTGACTCTCCCTCTGCCTGGCGCCTCCCTCGCTCGGCTCTTTGCCTAGTCATCTCTATCTCATCCTTCTGACTTCTACAAAAACTCACCTCTCCAGAGGTGCACAAACTGATCAGTGTCTGAAGCAAGGCACTGTCACATCTGGATCCTTCAGAGGACAGAACACAAGAAATAACTTTTTTGTTTATTTAGAAGTTGGCCTTTTTACTGGCAGTGTCATTCACTGGAATGGTTGTAGGCAGCTCCCTCTGTTTCATACTGCTCTAAGTTGTACCAGCAACAATGTGTACATAGAAAATACGAGAGTAACTAATTCTAAGAGCCCTGATGATTCTTCAGCCACAGCCACATGACTCGTGCTTTTAAGACTCCATTAGTCATTCCTTTAAAAGTGAGCTATGACTCTGTGTTGATGTTTAGCCGCTGAAGCATCTTCTCTTCTATTTAAGGTAACTCTCCAAGCGTTCAAGTTGCCAGTAACAATCAAAAGAATTGACTGGGGGTCTACCCTTCCCTACTTCCTGGCTATCTCCAATCCTCATCACGACTCAGCACAGCGGGTATTACCACAAACGAATAAATACAAGGTTCACAGAGGTTAAGCTACTTTGCCAATGCCACCTGGCTAATCACCGGCAGAGCTGAGGTTTGAACCCAGGTCTGTTATCTACAGAGCCCATTAAACTCCCTGCCCCTCTCTAACACCACATTTTATCACACATCAGGATCCTTCCAAAGCATCAGCTGAACCAGGGCTGCAAGAACAACTCTGGACAAGAGGGGCGCGATGGAGAGTGAGCCAGGAAGCTGGGCAGTCTGACTGAGGGGCCTGTGCCAACATAATTAAGGCTGCTGGCTGCAAGGCGTCTTAAGCTCTCTAAGTTCAGTAAGTGATTCGTCTCGTCTGAAAGAGAACCAGTAAGGTCTATTATAGAACACAGAGACAATTTCTCAATAAATTCTGTGGGAGCTCTACCACCAGCTGGGATGGAAAAGTAGTCATCCTAACATGCAGTGTTTAGAAAGTTCTGGAAATCCGTGCATCTTAGGGATACTACAGACCCTCAACATTCTTCCCGTGCCCTGCTGTGGACTGCTGGAACCACCCCAGTAACATCACAAGCACAAGAATCGGCGGCTCTCAGGGGTAAAGACAGTGACGTTTCAGCCTGCAGAGTACCATGGGAACATGACGGCAGAGTTGTTAGGAGTTCTGGGTTCATATAGGCTTCTCACCCCAGCTCTGCCACTTACTGCAACCCTGGGAAAGTAACCCGACCTCGCTTTTGAGCCTCCATTTCCTCACGGGGAAAAGGGGTTAGTTATAAGACCCACCTCCTTGGGCTGTTAGAGGCACTGAATAAAATACCCAAAATTAAGTGCTCAGTACCATGCCTAGCATAGAATAGCTCTCAATGCACGCTTTCCTGCTAATGGCAATAATCTATTTGCAAATCCTGCAGTTAATGTACCTGAAAGTGGCCAAATACTATTTTATACCAATGAAGAATGAAAAAGACATTATAAACAAGCTTCCTTTTTCTAATGTAGAAAGTATTTGCATTAAGTGTGAGCAACTGCAATTTGCACTTATCCTTAGATGTGGAGTCCCTCATTCAACACCGTGTCACCAAATGGTCCTTAAAGAAGCAACTATCATGACGCATCTTTCCTACCATTTCTTTCTCTTTACATTTTTAACTTTTAATTTTTTTTGAGTCCCAGAAGTATTACATAAGTAAGTTCTCCTTGCAAAATGATCAATAGAATGTGATAACAAGGGAATATCAGCCTCTATTGGCCTTTCCCATCCTCACCCTCCGAAACATCTAACTGCACCCCCAGAGAAAATGACTGTCAAACTTCCTAGGAATCCACATACAATGTTACTAGATTACCATCATCTCTTTTTCCTTTGTCGGTTTCACTTCTGATATCTATGCAATCACCTAGTCTTGAAAGCCCCCTCTCTATGCCAAATCACCCCTTCATACATTCTTTTAGTGTCCACTTATCATATGGCATTCTTACATTTATCTGCTCCATCATGTGATTATGTTCTGTCTCCCCTACTCCATAGCAAGCTCCACGAGGAAGGGACGGAATTTATTTCTGCTCCCTGTTACACCTCCAACACCAGTTACATCAGTGCTGGGCTCCCGGGAAGAGCTCAACAAACGATTGTTGAGAAAATGACTGCACTTCACTTACTAAGCTGCCACCACATATAGTAACCAGAGTAGCAAAAGAGTTGAAGGGTTGAGAATTTTATATAGGAACCATTTTTCCTAATTGGGACCAGGAAATTATTTTTCAAAGGGAATCATAAAAGTCAGAAAGAAGCACAAGGCTTTCCGCCAGTGAATAAGCAGGCACAAAGTATCCCACTCTCATGAAACCGTCCTTACCAAGAAACGAGATACAGGTTTCAGTTGAGAACATCAGAAATTTCTTAGGTGAATTATAAAGCATTCATCTCTAGAAGAGCATCTACCTATGTATGATACGACAATGGTTTAACCCAGTGACAGACTGATTGACCCAAATGGTCATTTTTCTCTATCTCTGGGTTTCAGGGCAAGGGATTCCTTTTTTATCTTGGAATTATGTGTCAGAGAGAGAGAAAACATGCTAGCTTAACATGGCCGATGACAGTCTTGTGTGTTAAGGCTCAGAATTCCCTGATATTGGCCTACCCAAATTTGATGGATGGTAAAGGGACAAGAATGCGCTGAATCTTTTACTGTATATTTGATAAACACTGGATTTCTGACTTGCTTGAGTCTGTGAAATGCAATGGTTGCCCAGGTCTATGGCTCATTGTTTATTCTTATTTATTCTAAAGTTTGGGGGTTGACTGGAGTAGTTATTAGGCATCAGATCTTACACAGATCACTGAGCCTCAGCTGCTCCTTCCATCGGAGGGGTGAAAGCGAATGATCCCTGCCATGTCTCATCTCTTCCATTCGGATGTTTGTAAAGAATCACATAACGCAAGAGATAGAAACAGGCTTTCTCAGTTGCAAAGAACTTGACAAGTATGAGGAGGTCATGAGGGTGCAATGAAGTTCTGTTCTATTTTATTATGTTTCTTGGAATATAGTAGGCATCTAGAAATACCTGTTGTAATAAAATGATGGTTATGTCAATACAGTGACAACAATTTCAAGTAAATTTTTACTGTTACATTTTGAGGAGGGATTCACACACCAGGGCTCCATCACAGTGTCTGGTCATGCTGGGTGTGTGATAATGGTCACGCTGGGCATTCAACGATTCAGTGTTCCACGGTATTATTCCTACTGCAAAAGCCTTACACTGACCTTAAGTCAGTGGTTCTTAACCTGGGTTCTATCGAACTCTAGGGGTTCGATGAGTCAGTCTCAGGGGTTCGGAAAAGCCTCTGCCGCGGAGGCCAGAATAAAGTAATACTGTAATTTGTTGTGAGTTCATGCACTTTGTTGGTTTTGTTCTTTGAGCAAGGTGATGTTCATGCACGGCTCATTTTGTGCACCAGTAAATAAACATATACTTATGTCTTGAATTTGGGAAAAAAATCATATTTTATTTATCACTAAAGAAGGGTTCGGTGAATGCGCATATGAAACTGGTGGGTTCGGTACCTCAAAAAAGGTTAAGAACCACTGCCTTAAGTTCTTTCTTGACTCGTTCTTTGTCAACAAACACTCACTTACTTACAAAGTATCTATTAGAAAACCAAGTTTTAAGAGACGGTAAGGTCTCCACTTAATAAAGGTGGCTGATAATTCAAAGCTGACCCCAACTCCTAATTTCATCTGCACAAGCACTATAGTATCTCCATGACTGGAAGGGCTATGCTCCTACGTAGGAACTTCTTCCTATTCATTAACTCATCTATCAAAGCAACAAGGAGACTTCTCACCATGGCTTGGTGAAGGCATAAAAGTAATTCAAAAGGCAACCAAACCATGACTTCCTATAACAAAGGGGCCAGTTATATTATTAGTATGTCTCCTTAAAATATTCGTTTGGTTAAAACTGCTTATGAGGGTTCACCAATACTAAAGTAGTGTTAAAATGCCCATTCCTTATTATTTCCAGCTACACCGTGACGATCACTGCCATTGAATATTATGCAATAAATACATTACTGGTTGTGACAGATATTTTATTTTTAGACAGCAAGCATTTCTGTAACAAGCTGAAAGCGTCAACTTTCAAGTTAGACATGTCTGGATCTATATACCGATCCTTTTACTAAGTAGTTGGAGAAGTGGGCAAGTTAAGCAGTTCTCTGTGTTTAGTCTCCTCACAGACAAAGGGGAGATACTAGTACCCCACTCCCAGTGTCACTATGAGGAACAGGAGAGGGACACAGGTAAGGACTCAGCGCTGTGCTCAGTGTAAGCTGTGGCATTCGTGCGGTTAACAGCCGCTGTTGGCACCGCTGTGGTAGATTGTACTCTCCAAAGATTACTGCAACACTATCCCTGCATTAGTTCCCTGCGGCTTCCATAACAAATTACCACAAAACTGGTGGCTTAAAACAACAGAAATGTATTTTTTTTCACGGTTCTGGAAGCCGGAGGTCTGAAATTAAGGTGTCAGCAGGCTCACACTTCCTCTGGAGGCCCTAGAGGAGAATCCGTTCCTTGACTTTTCTGCGTTCCAGTGGCAGCGGCATTCCTGTGGCCGCGTTTCTCCAGCCTCTGCCTCTCAGGTCATACTGCTGCTTCTGTTCTGTGTCAGATCCTCCTCTGCCTGACTCATAACGACAGTTGTCACTGGAGTGAGGGCCCAGCTGGATAAACCAGGATGATCTCCCCACCTCAAGATCCTTAATTTAGGTAAGACCATATATGACGACAGTCACCAGTTCCAGGGATTAAGCCAAGGCCTTCTCTTTTTTTGGGGGGGAGCATCATTCAACCCACTATAATGCCCCCTCCTACATACTTTTCTAGAACCTGGCAATGTTCCCCCATACAGGTGGGGTCCATATGCCATCCCTGTGAATCCAGACAGGAGTTTGTGTCTGCCTCGACCAGCAGAGTGAAGCGGAAGTGAGGCCACCTGACTTGGGCGTCTGGGCCGTAACTGTGTGATGCACTTGCACCGTTGAAATGGGACACATTCAGGGACCCAGCTACGATGTGGACAGGAAGCCTGAATGAGCCCCCCGAGGAGCCATGTGGAGGTGTTCTGGCTTGCAGGGGTTTCAGGGCACAGCCAGCATCAACCTCCTACATGTGCACGTACAACATGCCCCCAGGGTTGGAACAACTTCAACCTTGAAGTCTTCCCAGCTCAAGGGCCACATAGACATCAGGGAGTTCAGAGAAGCCATGACCACAGAGCTTTGTCCAAATTGGGAATTTCTAAGCAAAATAAATTACTGCTATTCTATTAAGCCATTAAGTGTTTTGGGGTGGTTTTTTGTGTAGCAATAGATAATGAGACCAATTATTCACTAAATAATTGAAAAGATAAAAATTAAAAATGGCACATGAGATGTATGTCCTGGCATTTAGCATCCTGAATCTTTGTGTAACTAAGTATGATGTGAGCAAACACACACACTTGCAGAGGAAAAAGCTACTGGGTCTCTTTCATTCTGAGTCAGAGTGTGGAAGGATACAGCAATTAGACACAGAAACCATCTGAGCTGCGGAAGACCTTATATACCACTGGTTCCAAACTGCACATTTTACGTATTGGGGGAATAAGGTTCAGAAATGGCTCCTGCCCTTCCCCCGGTCAATGCAGCCTTCAACCCAACAAGCCTCCCCCTTGCTCCTCGCAGGGAAGACGAGACATCTTTCCAGTCTGACATAGGAATTTGGGGCCATCTGCTCATCAGGTTGCAAGAAACTTCTCTTCTCCTCTTTCTGTTAAATTGAGTTATTTTGTTTGTTGGCTTCCCAACCTTAATCCCATGGCTCCAGGTCTTTAAGAAAAAATAAAAGAAAACTGTCTAGGGCACAGAAAGGGCAAAAATTGTTAGATGGAGAAGAAGGAAGAACTTTTCTGTTCACGGTTATAGTGTGCCCTCCGGGCTCTGTCTAAGGGGTAGGCTGGTAGACGTTAGACCTGTTTTGTAACGGAAGACCTTCTGCAGAGACGGCAGTGGCTTACACCTGCTCTGCTGCTGACGGCAGCTACCAAGCCCAGGGAGCTGCTGAATGTTTGAAGGGGCTGGAGTGACTGAGCCGCTGCATTTTTATGTTATTTCATTTTAATTCCATATCAGACAGCACAGTTCTAGGCAAAGTATTTACCAGGCAACCTTGACTTCGAAATCTTAACTACTGTTTCTCAAACCACCCAACTGACCTGAAATCTCCTCCTATTTATTGGTTTCTTTCTACACCCTGGACCACCCCCTGCGTGCTGTGGAAGGACTGGCCCTCATGGTGACGTGGCCCTTGGGACTTGGAAAAGCTCTCCTACTATTGCTTAACGCCTCGGTAAAAGGGAACACATCCTCAAGACAGAGTCACGGCTGCCAGCTGCTGAGAGCTGTTCAGAGTTCATAGCCGCACAGCTGAGGAGACCTAAAACCTCCATGTGTGAGTGGCTATGTGTGATGCCTGAAGACAGCAGTATTTCTGGGGAGATGTACTGACATTTTATTTTCCTCAATTCTAGACACATAAAAAAAATGAATTTTGAGTGTATGAAAACGATAATAGTGGCAAAGGTCATGAAGATGATCCGGGCTGGAGTTGCACAGTAATTTGTTTATAATTGGATCTCAAGCTTCCCAGGGTGACCTCACCAGAGTCTAATTTGCATTCTGTTTGACTTCACCAGTGCCCACTCTCTTCTCCTCCTTCCTGCCCCCTCCCTCTCTCTCCAGAGCCCGAGCTCCCAGCACTGGAACCACAGCGTCTGAGGCTTGGCACCAAGTGTAAGGCACCCCTCTCAGGCTGCAGTAAGGCTGCTTTCTCTGTTTTAAACACCACTTAAGAGGCCTTATCCCTCCTTTCAGACCTAACTTATGAAATCCTCTGGGGTCTTCTAACTTGAGCTGATTTCTTCTTCATACTACCTAAAAACACTTGTCATTTTTTGAATGCATTACAATTGCATAGTGTTTTTTTCTTCCTAGTCATTATGATGTATTAAAATATAGAATTTTCTTTATTATAACCTTTAGAGCCCACACAAAACACAGTGAACTGCACAAATAATGCTTAAGAAAGACTGGCTGAATGGAAGCGACTTTGCCCAAGAAATTGTATAAATCTGCAGCACGCTTGGTTGATAGCATTTTGCAGCAATTACAATGCCCCAAATCATCCTTAATGATTTGCATTCATGCAAAGGCATTGAAAAACACAACCAACTTCCAACCAAACAGGACACCGCAGAACAGTATCCCAGGACCGCTCACGGAACAGAATCAATTTTATATCTTTTGTTTTTCTGCAATCTTCAAGCCACTTTAAAAAAAAAATAACACCATGGTAATTTTTCAGGTTGACGAATATGAGCTAATGGATGAGAAGTGGCCACAGGAGTCACAGCACTAGGGGTTGGATGAACGATGGTCTCAATATGGGAAGCCTTTTCAAGTTCCCTAGGGAAGCCGACCCCTGTGCAGACGTGGGTGCGACTCTCACAGGCAGTGTGGCCATTACTTGCGTTAAGTGAAAAGTGTAACCAAAGCCAAGGACATCATTTCCTCTCATTTGCTCAGCAAATCTATATTAGCTAAGATGATGTCCCCTGCTTCTATTCTCTGTCAAACCTCCACCATCACCTTTCCTTTTTTGTGCAATTAAAATGTAGCAGGTAGTTGATGCACAGGAGGGAGTGTCTGTATTAAAAATACCTTTTCATAATCAAATTCAAGCACTCATCTCATTTACGACCTGTCTTCCTTAATAATTCCACTAGGACTCCGTTTTAAGAGCAATATGAAGCTCTATTAACCCATCTTTATACATTTTAATTTAAAATGACTGCCTATTCATTTTTTTTTTGTCATTCACTTATTCAATAAACATTCCAAGTGTCTACTACGGGCTAAAAGCAATCCAATAAAGCTGTGGATTCAAAGATGCATGGTATAAGGTTCCTGTCTTCTGGAGCTCACGGCCAACGAGGAGAAACAGCTAGAAAAGTGGTAACTGCAATACCGCATGCTGCCCCTCTGCCCCCAGCATGGCACCAGGTACAGCAAGACACAAAATGTCAGCTAAATGGGGGGGGGGCTTTGGAGAATATGTGAGAAGGGTTTAAAAAGGAGTGTGTTCACAGGAAACCGCATGCCGATAGCCTCTGCATGTGAGCTCTGACCGCTCCCACAGGCGGGAAGTCCTGGCCTGACTGCACACAGAGCAGGGCTCTGAGAACTGCATGGCTCTGTCCTCCCAGGGCACAGCGGATGGGGCATCTCCCTGGTCTGTGGGCAGCCAAGCAAGCTACAGTGTGATGCGGGAAGCTCGCTGGGCCTCTGCAGCTCGCCCTCTGGGCTTTCCCCTGGGTCACAAGAGACCGGGACTGGCAGAGGTGAGAGATGAAATGGGAAGGCTGCTACACAGGAATGGTCAAAGGCAGACAGATGCATGCTGAGGTTGAAAGGAAGAAGAAAACTCGAATAAACACAGGGCACTAATCAGTAGCACGGCAAACGTATAGGGAACCTGGCCTGCAAACAGAAGAGCAAGTTTTAAGGCAAGATGCATGCCAGGTGGCTCAGGAAAGCCAGAGGGTGAACATCACAGAGGGGCCTTGTGCCCACCCACACTTCTGTGCCCTCCTGCTCCAATGAAAGCCCTCTCTCTTCCGCAGCATGAGTGCCCTCACACCCCTCTACTCGAGTTTGTGGGACTCGGTCCCAATTCCTGAGCCTTCCCCAAACAGGTGATGTGGCAGGTGTCCTGAGTTATGGAGCACCCTGGACACTCTCTCTGCCTTTAACAGTCTGTCTTACAATCTGTCCAATTTACAAGTATTAGAATGCATTCTTCTGATCCTCAGTGGATCGTTATGTCACTGTAGGGTCAATAAATCATGTTTTAGACATGGCACTGAACAGATCCAATTTGTCTTCATGAAAAAAAACAGCACTTGAGCAATAGGCAACATAGTGTGCCGGTCAAGAGCCTGGGCTCCCTGTGACCAGATTCCAGCTTCACCCCTCACAGGTGGCGTGACCTCGTGTAAGTGTCTGCATTTCTTGGGCCCGTTGTTCCCCCATCTGTAAAATGTGGGTAATAGTAGTGCCTGCCTCATAGGGTTTTTAATGAGAAATGTGGGGAAATTATCAAGTTCTGTAGAAGTTTTTATTAAATAAGTGGACATTCATTTCTTATGTAATCATAAATGCAATGGTTTGAATTTTGTTTTGATGAAGGAAAGACAACTATAAGTTAGGCAATCTATTAAACATAGATATAGATAGCTCTCCTTCACTGAGGATCTACCAGTGCCGGACACTGACCAGATACTTCACATCTGTTATCTCATGGATGGGGTGTGTACAGAGACAATTGACAATTAACAAACACAATGAAAGCCAACTCTATATCAGGCACTAGGCTGGGGTTACAAAGTGGAGAGAACACAATCCCTGTCTCCTGGGAAGATCCTGGCATGGTTAGGGTGCAGAAACCCAGTCAGGCAACTTTGCCATCTACTTTGGTTCAATCATTGTCAAAATGAGACTGTCCGATAAGGTGACTCCTTCAGTTCCTATTTCATGTGACAATGAATGATTTCACACTCACTGGGCTAAATGATCACGCCACCAACTGATCATTCCCATGCCTTTTATGTTTTGCCACTTAATAACCACTTGTGCTAAATGATGACATAGATGATCAATACTAAAGTATTGAAGTAAGTTCTTTGGACTGGGCTGCTAGACTACATTAGCAGAAGCAGAAGCCCTTTACCAAGTGAGATCTTACCCAGTCAAGGCAAAACCCCATAGACAAAACCCATAGTGTTCAATAGGAAGACAGCTTACAGTCTTCAAGAACGCCGAGGCCAACACATACATTTCTATACCAGCTATGTGTCTTTCAGGAAGTCACCGCACTTCTCTGAGCCTTGGGTTTTCTTTTACTAAAATGGAGATCATAATCCTGAATTTGCAAGGTTGTTTTGAAAATTAAATGAGGTATTTTAAACGCCAAGCACAGGGATGAGGACAGAACAGACATGTAATAAGTATTGGTCCCTTTGTGCAGTACAGTGTGTAATAAACTAGAATAGGTCAACATATAGGTGTTTACAGTGTTAGTAAACCACATAGTCTTCCACCTAGGGGAAAAGTGAGGAGGAAAGTGTGACCTTGCCTACATAGTGATGAGGACCAGAATACCCTGCAAGAGCAAAGGAGAACAGTCATTCTTTTTTGGATTTACATATGGAACAAAGAAAGCTTGGTTGGATGCTTGTACAGACTGTTATAATGGAAGGACTCCTCCAACATATTCCTTGGGGACGGCACAGAAGAAAAGCATGACAACAGTAAAGTCCAGATGTCCCATCTTGGATAAATTGCCAAGTCCTCAAAAGCACTTTCGGATGAGATCAGGCACTTGGCCCATTATTACTCAGAGGGTTTGATGATAGTGTGAGCTTTCCCAAATCCCCAACTATTGCATATTCCAGGTGTACAAAGTAATCACTCTTTCCTATTGGCAATGATTTTAAATCCCTGCAGAAGATGCTTTACTGCCATCCCGGGGCTTTCCTGTGCTTTTTCAACCCCACACTCTCCAAGACGACGCTGGTTAATATCTCATTCATTTTCAAAATCTTTACTCTTGGTAAATTATTATTTGTGGGATAGAATTAGAATTCTAAAAACACACGTTTTACACTGTGATTGATGAGAAAATATGCTAGGAACTTGCAGGGAAAGACCAATTTTCTGACACCTCAGCTCTATTTGCTCAAAGGCATAACTGTAATAAAGCACCAATTATGGTTAATAATGGCATTATTCTCACCCCAGTAAGTACTTGGTTTGGTAGAGCTGTAAGAACTCTCAACTTTGGCAGTCGATTTAGTTAATGATGGGAAATAGCCTATTTCATGTAGATTATTACTTTAACGTCATAGTGCTCCCTAAGCTTGCACGTACTCAAAATGAATTGTAGCTCAATACGCATTTACATATACCTCTCATTATTAGGCTTGCCAGATTAAATACACTCTAGAAACTCCATTCATATAATACCACAGGTATCAATGTTTGAGTTCATATTCATCACAGTCACTCCTAAATATTTTGGGTTCTATAAATTAACGTCATGCCAAGCTAGGTAAAAATAATAAAAAATAGCCTCAAATAGGGGGTTTAGGGACATGGGAGGTTCCGCTCATCTCCAGTGGGAAGATAAGGAATTCTACATTGCTTTTTGGGCCCCATGGTCCAACCATCTCACTAGCCAGAACCTGGGCATATCCCAGAATGGCTTTCGATGCCTCAATTCCCACCTCCAACCGGTAGGTGGTTGGATGTGTCAGTTCCATCTTTTAAATGTCTTTCGAATCTGGTTTCTCCATTCTATCACCCCACCCTCAGTCTTCCTTTATTTAATACTGCAATACAGAAGCTTTTTCATTTACAAGTTTATAACACACTAAATAAAGCCATCAGAGAACACGTAATCAACACGCAGCAATTGTAGAAACTTGGACTTCAGACCAAATGTACCCAGGACACCCTTTAGATCCCTGAAGTCTGAGAAAATGTTCCCATTTTATTGCATCCTCATTTGAGCAAGCACCTAGACCACAAATCTGTCCACATCTCTCTCATCTGCTTTACACACTTCTCTGAATTGTTTTTCTGTAAAGAAACTCCGAGTTCAATAAGTGTGCACTGCGTCTAATTCAGAAACAGAAGCCGATGTGCTTCAATAGTCTAGAGCATAACACCTTGAATCCCTCCAAGCCCATGGAGATTGGCGTGTATAGCCTCTTCCAGACTTAAAATTGCAATTCCAAAGACTGTATTCACCAAAGAATTCAACTATTTTTTTTTCTCCTCAAGAAAAAAAATAAACCCTGTCAAATTAAGGTAATTCTAAAAATGAGTTTCCTAGCTCTAATGACAAGCATTAAAAAGTGAGCCACTCTGATGCCGGAAGCAGGGTCTCTACCCTTGGTGTACAGAGTCCTCAGGAAGTCCCAATTAAGCACCAACGGCCTCTCCCTTCCGTGATGAATGAAGGCACACGGAGAAAAGATACAGCCTTCGCTCTTGCTGAAGTTCAGTCCGCCCCAAAACACATGTAAACATTATTCCCTGGAGTGGAAGGTATGATCACAGATATGTAAGAGGAGCTACAGGAGTAGTAGGAGAGGGTTGCCAGGCAGGGAAAAGAAAGGGCAGCCTCAGCAGAAGACACTGCCCAGGCCCGGAAATGTCACCACCCACAGTGTTAAGGATAAAAGTGAACTTCATAATTCAGAAAGGGCAAGTATCCACGATCTTATTTGGAATCATCACATGAAAACCATACAGTTAATTGGGTTACAATCACTTTATCAAACAAGATTTTTTTTTTTTTTTGCCAATCTAATGAATTACTTTTGACATTACAAGAAAGGAAAGTGTGCTAAGAGCCTCAGATTCATGCCCTCTGTGCCTACATTAATAACTTAAATTACTTATCTTGCTAGAATTGCTAGGAAATCTCTGGTGGGGGAGAGAGCACCTCAGAATAAGTCGCATTATTTAGTCAACATGCCTACAAACTACAGGACACAGTTACTGGAACAGACAGAAGGTATACGCAAGGTCGTAAAGGAGGAAATACCTCTCAATTGGATAAACAGCCTCTAAGGAATTGAGATTACATAGAAGCCCATCCTCACATGCAATTTGAACAGAAAAAAAAAAAATTAACCAAAACACCAGGTTGCAGGGTATTTTGAATCCTACGACCACAGCTTTTCTACATTCCTCCATCCCCAATGCTCCCCTTATCCCCAAGGAGAGCTAAAGGAACTTTTATGATTTTACTTACAATCGTGAAGTTCATGACTTTGAGAATCCAGATGGTCATGGCCAAGTTCACCAGTATTAAAATCATCAGGAGCAGGACGAAGAAATACAGGCATCGTTTCCGCCATCCATAAATCCCCACTTTGTACACCTGGGGCCCCTCGGAGCTGGGCATGGTGCTCCGCTGGTGTGTGTACTGTTCCTGAGGCATCTGAAACAAACCGGGCGAGAGAGAGGCACTCACATGAAACTGCTGAGACGACGGGGGAAAAAAGAGGAAGAGGAAGAAAAGAAGAGGAAGAGGTAGAAAAGAAGAGGAAGAGGAAGAAAAGAGGAAGAGGAAGAAAAGAAGAGGAAGAGGACGAAAAAAGAGGAAGAAGAAGAAAGGAAGAAGAAGAGGTAAAATAAAGAAAGAAAGAAGAAAAAGGAGGAGGAGGAATGAAAAAGAAGAAGAAAGGAAGAAGAGAAGGAGAAGGAAGAAAAGGAGGAGGAAGAAGAGGAGGAGGAGGAAATGGAGGAGGAGGAAGAGGAGGAGGAGGAGGAAGAGGAGGAGGAAGAGGAGGAGGGGGGAAGAAAGAAGAAGGAAGAAGGAAGAAGAAGAGGAAGAGGAAGAGGAAGAGGAAGAGGAAGAAGAAGAAGAAGAAGAAGAAGAAGAAGAAGAAAGGAAAAGAACCAGCTGATGAAGAGATATGGCTGGCTGCTGTCTGAATGTTTTCCTCCACCATCTTGGCCACTCTGAAAATCTGTTCCCTCTGGATAAAAGTGGCCTCTCTGGAGGCCTGCGTTAGCCCTCCCAGTTTATGTAGCCATCTCTCATGATGTGTGTGTAGACATCCACGTATACACATATTGGGGGGGGCACGAAGCTGTTTTCCAAATGTCTCTGAGAATCCAACATTTTTGTAAGGAGACATTCAAGAGCTATCAAAATCCTGAGGGTAACATTTGGAATTCTTCTGAGAAAATAAAATTACCCCAGCAGTTCACTGTGGGGGTATGATTACACTATGCAGGGAATTTATTGGGGGGGGGGGTAATGACCTCAAATGCAATTATTCTTCATTGCCAGAAAGCAAGTGGCAAAAGTAACAATTTTGATCTTTCTTCCATCGCAAAGTTCAAAGTGGGTACTGATGGGCACACAGATTGTTTCACTTGACCCGGGAATCTTCAACAAATGACAGCCTATGCTTACATGCTCCCCTTGACAGAGAACTCACTACCCTTAAAAAGTTAGTCCTTATGGGTCAGACAATTCTAAGTGACATCAATCAACTTATTTATTTAATAACGATTGAAGAGGCTCTAAGTCAAGTAAGGTAGAAACATGCCTTCCAGGGGCTTGCAGGCTAATGGGAAGAATGAGCTAGCTAAACAGTGATTATAGTGGAGTGAGGTAAGTCAGAAAATATTTGTCCATAGTAAATAACATGTCATTTCCTTTTAAAATAAGGATGCTTTCCTAAATCCCCACTGTTGACACAAATTATCTTTACATCAGCACTACTAATGAGGTGCCAACACAAATCTAAGTAATCTTATCGCTTCCATAAAATTATAAAACCAAGCCAAATTTTAAAATTAAATACAAACAGACACCAACATGTATTATTCAAAATAGGAAATGACTGACTACAAAGGAAGATGCTTTGCTAAAAACTAAGCCATTGCTTCCTGGCCCTTTTACAAAGACCAATTAGAAGGGGGAAATGCCTTATAAATCTGAAGGAAATTAGGTCTTGATTTTCCATTCAATCATATTCTATAAATTAAGCAGATGATCACAGGATCTTAGAATCATGTCTAAAATGTTCTTTCATTTCAATCAACTACAGTAATTGCATGGATGACCAGATTTAAGGTGATAGAAGTTGACCAACATGGCTACAGAGTATGTGACAGGGTAAGGATAGGAATAGCAGTCTTTGACTCTTGTAGGTATGATGAGTAGCAAGGAATTCTGAACACATTAGTGTACAGAAGCTAGAGATAGGCTGTTACATCAACTGTCTTCTCTCTGACATTTATAAGAAGTCCCTAATTTACCTACAGAACAGGAATGCCATGTTTAGTAAATATCTGTAAGAGACCAGGAAGTTGGAAATCACACTTGCAATTTTTTTTTCCATACAGATTGTTAGAACTTGCCAGAAATCAGTGATTATTTCCACTAGGGGTTCTCAATCCTGATGCCCATCATAGGCACCTGTGGAGCTATTCAAAACAACTATGCTAGGGTCAATTAAATAAGTCACAAGGGTAGGACCCAGGCGTTAGCATTTCTCAATGCTCCCCAGATGACCTGAAAGTGTGAACAAGGTTGTAATCACTGGTGTAGACTAATGTCTCTCTCGATGCAGCAGAATTCAAAAGAAACATTGAATAAGTACAAATTCAAACTCTGAGCCCTAGAATGAAATTAGAACTTTTAAAAAGCTGCCCAGGTCATTCCAAGCATTAGGGATTTTATTTATTTATTTATTTTTATAATGGCCTTCATATTTTTTAAAATTTTTTTTTAAATTTTTTAAAATTTATTCATTTTAGAGAGGAGACACACACACACACACACACAGAGAGAGAGAGAGAGAGAGAGAGAGAGAGAGAAAGGGGGGAGGAGCTAGAAGCATCAACTCCCATATGTGCCTTGACCAGGCCAGTGCAGGGTTTTGAAGTGGCGACCTCAGTGTTCCCAGGTCGACACTTTATCCACTGCGCCACCACAGGTCAGGCTCATTCATCATTCTTTCATCAGCAAACCCTGGGATAGATAGGGACAGACAGACAGGAACGGAGAGAGGTGAGAAGCATCAATCATTAGTTTTTTGTTTTATTTTATTTTATTTTTTTATTTTATCAATTTAGAGAGGAGACACAGAGTGAGAGAGAGAGAAAGAGAGAAAGGGGGGAGGAGCTGGAAGCTCAACTCCCATATGTGCCTTGACCAGACCAGTGCAGGGTTTTGAACTGGCGACCTCAGTGTTCCCAGGTGGACGCTTTATCCACTGCGCCACCACAGGTCAGGCCATTTTTTTTTTTTAATCACAGTACAACCATGTCAGGACAGAAATCTTGAAACCAACTCTCATCTAGTATATAAAAGAGCAAGAAAGCAGAGGCCCTCTGCTTAAAGCAAGAACAAGGGATGGACCAGCCTTGAGGTACCTTTGCAGGACATCTGGGCCCCTAGAAACCACCGATTTTTCCCAACACATTTACTGATGAGCTAACTTGCTTGAAGTCCAGAAGGGAAAGTAGCTTCCTTTCTAGTCATACAGCAAATTAGAAGCTGAGCAGAGATCAGAACTTGGATCCTCTGATGCCTGACTAGTACCCTTTCAGTATGTCATGAGGGCTCCTACATCTCCACCATACCCCGTCTACTTTCATAAGCTAAATGAAACAACATACTGCAATCTGCAACTCTCTAATAAAAGAAAAAGGATAGATCAATAGATCAATCATTGGCCCTGGTTGGTTGGCTCAGTGGATAGAGTGTCGGCCTGGCATATGGACACCCCAGATTCGATTCTGGTCAGGGCCCACAGGATAAGCAACCATCTGTTTCTCTCTCCCTCTTTCTCTTCTGCAGCCAGTGGCTCAATTGGTTTGAGCATGGCTTCAGGTGCTAATGATGGCTCCTTGGAGGGTCAACCTCAGGTGCTAAAAATAGCTTGGTTGATTTCACCATCAGTCCCAGACAGGGATGGCTGGGTGGATCCCAGTTGGGGTGCATGTGGGAGTCTGTCTCACTATCTCCCCTCCTCTCACTTAAAAAATAAATAAAAAGTATATATTTTAAAATAATAGATCAATCATCCATCAATAGATTAACCACCAGTGAAGGGAGTGAACAATTTTCTATGAATGACTGCAGAAGGAAGCCTTGTCAGCCAAACAATGCAATGGAGACATCTGTTCTCAGTAACCCTGCCTGGAAAGGAAAAATTTAGATATGCTGAGTACATTAATTTTTCTAGTTAAAAAAAAAATTGAAACATGTTGAAATGATAAAAACTTAAGAGGAAAGACAATCTGCAATCTGTGTTTCTCTTTGATTCTTCCCCAAAGCAATTTGCAGTCCAGGGAATGAAGTGAAAGTTTCAGGCCCTCCCTTGCCCAGGCCCCTTCGATGGCCTTGGAAGGGGCCAGTCATGCAGATCCAGCATCATACATTGTTATAAAATTGACTTAAGAAAGATGTTTTCATTGCAACTAGCTAAGACCCTGTCTTTTTCAGCTTCCCTTTAGGCTGAGTGGGTTTGGAGGAATGACATGCATTCTGGAGGTCCAGCTGACGGCAAGCTCAGGTGGGGGCTGCTACAGTTTGGGTACAGAGATATGTATATTTATATGGTTTGCAGACACACCAGCACAGGTACTTTATTGCTAGCTCTCTGGTGCAAAAATGGCTTTCAGGAACTGTTCCACCCGCGGTGCCAACTCACTAAGTGAAGTGTCATAAAGGTGCTGGATGGACCAAAGGACACACTGCAATGTAAACATCTATGATGGCCAGCACCAGAAAAAGGCGGCTGGTAGAGAAGCCAGAAGCCAGCTGGACATTTCTGTCTGTCATCAGATATGAAAATTTTCAAATGTCAGATTCCATTCTCATGGATGCCCACTCAAAACAGAACTCCTCTCTAGTCAAGGATATACCCAATTCTGCATATATGTATAATTATAAATGCACTACTAGGTTTTTCTTTCTTACGGGAATCACAGAAAATAGAACTGTCTTTGCAGATTATGTGCACCACGAGTCTGTATTTTTTTTTTTTTACGTAAAATTGCATACTTGACGCATCACAAACATCTGTAGTAAAAACCAACAAACAAAAAAACTAAGTTTTATTAAAAGTGCCATAGGAAACAATTATCCTTTTATTGTCTGTACAGAAAGTGACAGTGCCAAGTAGCTGTCAGATGATGAGACTAAGCACCCAGAACTGTAGGAAAAGTATGTCAGACAGTTAATTATTAACATTATTTTTCTGGATTTTATGATATGCCATCTTCTAAAATTAATAATTTAATCTTTCTCATTCTAAATGCATATTCATGTGTTTAACTTAAGTTCATACTTCTGTACTTCTAAATCTTCAGTTTATTTATTTTCTCCCTTTAAAAGAGTCCCATCTATTGTTTAAGCTTCAGGCCTCACAGAACGTGGACCCTCCGCTGGTCCCTCCCAGAAGGACCCCAAGTGGACACCAGAACCTCAGTGTAACAGCATCACCTCTTGGCCGAGATTGGTGGGAAGCACAGTTATCTATGCTCACGGTGAGTGGTGTACAGACCTCTGAATTCATAAGCAACACTGCAGGCTATTGATTAAATGCAAATTCGCAGGCACTACACAAAAATATTCTAATGTAATAAGTCTGGGGGCATCCTGGAAAACTGTACATTAACAGGCACCAAAATTGACAGAGATAGTAATGGCCCAGATACCATGCTTCAAGAGCATGAATTGAGATCCAACACAGAGAAGGACGCCCGGCCCCTCTCTGCCTCTCCTTGTGTTGTCTTTCACTGCCTCCCCATCTCCTCCTTCCCATATCCCTTAACATAGCTTTGCCGTCTTTCTTTACTGCTGCCTTCCTACGCTGGAGCTTTCGTTTCTATATTCCACCTTCAGCAGCATATTGAACATTATGCTTTTTGCAGCTTTTGTTGTGTTGGTTTTTCAACATGAATAGCTCTTCTCTGCCATTAGCAAAAGTCTTAGCTTACACCTCTGTTTTCTCTCTACCTCTTGCCTAATTTTACTCTCCTGGATGCCCAGGGTTCCCAGATTCTTGGCAAACTCTGAGAATTTCAGAGTCTCATCTGTCCACTGAAACGGCCCATTCAGAAATCACTGGTGATGTTCCCGATCAAAATTCCATGTGCTTTTCTTAATTTCCCTGGGGCTTTCTGAAGCTCTAGACCTTGCCAACTTTCCCCCTCCATCTGGAAATTCTGCCCCGTGGCATTAATGACACAGCAGGTCGGGGTTTCCTTTCAAGGTCTGTGATTACTGTCTGTCTTTCCAAACTCTCCCCTTGGATTCTTTCTTCTGAGTTCACATTAAGAGTGAGTGCTACCCCTCTTTCAACTCAGAGGCAATGTGCAGGGCCATGTCTGCATTTGGTGCTTCTATGAGAGTGAAACTCAACTTACCCATTTTAACTCTAGTTTCCATCTCTCATTGGACCTGTCTAAAAATGCCCTTTGTTTCTCTATTCTCTCATCAATTCATTATTGATTACTGGTCGAATTCCACAAACTATGCAAAGGGTCTCAAGATGCCACAGGTAAGAAGGATTGATTACCTTGCGTTTATGACACACACAACCTGGGCGGTGGAGAACAAAGAGTAAACATACAAAGAGACCAAATGAACTCGCTGTGCAGCGCCTCCAGGACATATGTCTGTATTGTTAGAGCATCACAGGATGGGAATATTTTCTAGCCCAGGGGTGCTCAATACGTCGATCGCGATCTACTGGTCAATCGCGAAGGAAGTGTGAGTAGATCGCATGACATTAAAAAGACATTTGTCTTTTGATTGGCATACAGGGTGGCCAATCTGACGTCTGAACTTTTGACACCTTACGCATGCGCGTTAAACCGCGCTAACTTGTTCAGTTACATTGCTGCGTAGTTAGCCTTCAATTTATTTAAACTAAATACAACAAAGGGTATAAAAATGAGTGCCATAGCTGGTCCGAGGAAGCCTAAAACCTACCACTTTCATGCAGAATGGGAGGGGATTTTTTTCACTATGTCATATTCTAAGTGTGTTTGCCTCATCTGTCTGTGTGCCATTGCTATTCCAAAGAAGGGAAATGTGGAGTGGCTTTTTCGGACTGTTCATAAAAACTATGACATTGACTTTCCTCTGAAAAGAGAGCTGAGAAGGAGAAAGGTGAAAGAAGAATACACAATATTAAATAGTAATGATAGTAACTTAAATAATGATAATATAAAAGAAATACATTTATGTTTTGCATTTTTATTGTAGGTAGATCATTTTGACTTGGTTATCTTATAAGTAGCTCGCAAGCTGAAAAAGTGTGGGCACCCCTGTTCTAGACTCATCAAGAGAGAACTCGCTGAGGATGTAACATGTCAGCTGAGACTAGAAGGCTAAGAAAACAAAAACAGCGAGGGAAAGGCTGAGGTCAAAACGTGTCCCGTGCAGAGGAAAGAAAGCAAAGACCCCAATGCAGACAAGGTCTTCCCGATCGGCTGTCATGAGTAAAGAAGGGATAGACATGAGATGAGGCCGAGAAAGCTGCCTGGGGTCAGATGACGCCAGACTTTTGAGACCACAGCACGAAGTTCAGATGTTTTCGGAAAGATGGTCAAAACCCATGACAGAGTTTGAAATGAGAGAGTGATCGTCTTCAGGAGAAGAAATGTTTCCCTTTAATTCATCCCAAATAAAAAAGCTATCTGAAAAACAGCTATAGTACCTGCGTTACCAACCTGCTGTGCAAGAATGCATTATGTTTTGAAGGATGATTAAAAACAATCAGTAAACTTCTAAAGACACATCGATGCCATCATGTTTCCAGATGCTTTTTCTTTTGGGCCCCGATCTTCTCCGCTAGTGGCGAAGAGCTGAGGGCACAGAAGCACTGACAGATGCCTTGCTAATGCTTGTAGGGCTCCTCTACCCACCAGCCTTCCCAACCTTGCTCCATAAGGAAGCTCATGGGAGTGCCAATGAGTGCCATTCTATGTACACTTACATATCGTGAGGAAAGAAACACAGCAAAGCACAGACCTGGCCTTTAAGGAAATTTCCGATCTATTTTTTCAACAGTAGTTTTTCAAAATACTTTTGACATCTCCCCCGTGCCAGGTTCCCAGCGGAAGCGGACATGTATAGGCCTTCATGGGGATGAACATAACAGTCCGACCGTCATCAAGCCGGGTTTGGCGGGAGAGATGAACACGCAAATGGAGGAAACCATGAGAACTGAAGTTAGGCGTCAGGAAGGAAAAGAAGATGGTTCTGTGAGCCACTCTGGACATGGAAGGTCATGATGACCAAGTGACAATTAAGGTGAAACAGGTGTTCCAGCAGAGGACAGACACAGCAGGCACTTGGTCTTTCGGACATGCTCAGGTTGGGCAGGAGGGCCGGCAGGGTTGGTTCTGTATGAGCACACAGGGAAAGGCAGGGGATGAGCTTGTAGAGAGATGCTTAAAACCAATGATACAAAACCTTATAGGTTATGGTAAGGAGTAAAGAATTAATACAGCCAGGCCTGACCCAGCAGTGGCACAGTGGATAGAGTGCCGGACTGGGATGTGGAGGACCCAGGTTCGAGACCCCGAGGTCGCCAGCTTGAGTGCGGGCTCTTCTGGTTTGAGCAAGGCTCACCAGCTTGAGCCCAAGATCACTAGCTGGAGCAAGGGGTCACTCGGTCTGCTGGAGCCCCACGGTCAAGGCACATATGAGAAAGCAATCAATGAACATTGAAGGTGCCGCAATGAAGAATTGATGCTTCTCATCTCTCTCCCTTCCTGTCTGTCTGTCCCTCTCTGGCCCTCTCTCTGACTCTATCTCTGTAAAAGAAAAAGAAAAGAAAGAAAGAAAAGAATCAATACAGCCAGGCAAACAACTACATTACCTTATTTAGTATGAGGCATGTGAGAGCCCTCAAGTGAGCTAGGGTGTGTTGACGATGACGACGCTGTATGTTAATATTTCCAGTGCATTTAAAAGTGAACAAGAATTACGTCACCTTCTATGATTGTGACCAGTTCACGTAAATAGGAGGCATAAGTGCCCTCCCAGGCTCGTTCCGGTTTCTAGAGTTTGTTGTTGAATCTGAGTCATTTGGGATTATCTTGGCACGTCCATCATCTTCTGTTAGCCATGTTATAATTTTGAGGGCTTTGAATGAAAACTATCTGCTTTCAAGGGTTGTTTTTGCTCAGCTATCCGCGTGAGGCATTAGTCTTGGATTGCTGATGCTTGGCACCATTTATACAACTGTAACAAAGTCATCACTTTTAGTTTTTGATATAATAATCAACTTTTCTTTTTCCTCATAAAGTTCAGACAAAAATATAAATTCCTATTTATGTGAAATAATCCAGAAATGAATTGTTCTATCTAAACAAGTACTCGATTTAAACATTAGGTAATCTGTATTTTAGCTTTCTACCAATTGTGATATGTAACTGTTAAAACAATTTTTGCTGAAAAGAATTATACAAGTATTTAAAAGAACCAAAGAACATACAGCTAAGAACACTCCTTTTGCATTCATGCTTTCAGTCTTCCTGCTTATAGGCAACTATTCCCAGCTTCTTTCTTTCCCTTACAGAGATGTGAACTACATACACAGGTTTTATTCAATATATACTTTCAATGCATACACACGTTTAACTTTCTCTTTATTTTTTACACAAACAAGGACATGTTTTATGTTCTTTTATTGTCCAACTCTAACTTGGTCTACTTAATACCCTAGTTTAGTCACAGTCCCATAAAAACAAATATATTTTTAAATTAGTTTGAAATTGTAGAGATACATGATATTTAACCTAACCAATTCCTCAGTGATGACTATTGATGTTATTTTCAGTAACTTTCTGTTACCAATGTTTATTCAAACAAATAAATACAGTATTTATCAGATATTACCAGGTGCTGACACGAGGTATTCAGCAGTGAAAATACTGAGCCCCAACTCTTGGACCTTATATTTAACTGGACACTATGATAAACAGATAAACAAGCAGATATGTAACTTTTTATGCTTATTCTTGGGAGTAAGTTTTATGAAGACAAAAGTAAAGGCGGAAAAAGGGACAATGACTGGGAGGCTCCTACCTACAGGACCATCAGGGAAGGGCCTCTGTAGCAAAAGAGTAAAGCCTGAGGACCTCTGGGGAGAGCACTTCAGTCAGAAGAAACAGTTCCAGCAAGTGCAGAGGCCCTGAGGTGGGGGCTCACTTTGCATGTTCACAGGACAGTGTGGCTAGATCAGAGTGAGGAGGGGCAGAGTGTGTGCAAGTAAGTTTGGAAGCACAGGCAGAGAGGTTGTATATTCAGTCTTATTAGCCACAGTAAAATCTTAGGCATGATACTGATTGTAAGAGTAACTTTCAGAGAATGAGGCATAAGAGTAAAATGATCAGATTTTCCTTCAGAATCACTCCAGCTTCTCTCTCAGGAATAAACTTCAGGGAACAAGAATGTAAGTGGGGAAATCAGGGCCCTGTGAGCACTACTGTTGGCCAGAGCGCACAGCCTGAGACCAGGGTAGACGTAAGGGGGAAGGTGCCCAGTGGCTGTATTTGGAATATTTGAATGGTAGAGCTAACAGAATTTACTGCTGTCTGAAACAGAGAGTGCGTGCAGGAAAAGGACAGGAGTCAAGGAGAATGCCAAGGCTCTGGTGTGAGCAGCCAGGTGAATGATGGTGCCATTCATCAGGAGAGGGACCAGTAGGAGAACAGAAGGCTCACGGGGCAGGAGGCAAATGGGGTGTGCAGAGGGGAGATAGAGAGCTCAGTCTTGTCCTGTTGATGTTCAGACACTGAGAGAGGAATCCGTGGGGGTGGAGTCACAAGGCCTCTTCAAAATGCATCTGGAATTCAGGGGGACGACTGGGCTCGGAGATGAAATGTTACGTCTCCAGCATGAGTATTATTTAAAGCCACATAAATGGAACTTGCATCTTTCACATGTGTCCAAATATACCTCTAAGAGAAGCCCAAGAGACTGGATTGCTAGATCAAAGTATGTGTGTTTGTGCATGTGGGTGAATATATATTGTTTTTATGACTGTTATTATTCATGTTCTCTTCCAAAGTGCAATGTCCTCTATGCCTAAATGTAAAGTATTTCTCTGTGATGAATTAGAAGATATTTCAGTATAATTATGAACAGTAATTCTTACTGTTCTGGAGATTTAGATGTAGGAGGTTCCCACTGAAGTAGTTTCAGATAGAAATATAGTTTCGAAACACACCTACATATTTGTACTGGGCGTCATTCAGAGATATGAGCTCACACATTTCTGACAACATCCTAGGAGATCAATATTATTAAAATTATCTTATAAATTAAGATACTGAGGTCCTAAGGAATGAAAGAATATTCTGAAGGACTCCAAATCAATAAGTTGTTCAGGGTTTGGACCCAAATGACAGGCTCAATTTCCTTTTCATTACACACAGAAATGAGGCTGAGCTTGGCTTTCCCTGAATAAGACACAAGATGTTTAGAATTATCATCCAGGTGTGTAGTATGTAATGCATAAACCCTGCCACCACCTGACAAATCCATGTGTCCTTCCAGTCCTCCCATGGCTCTATTCTGGACATTTGCGATATATCAATGCACAAAAACACAGTGACCCCCAATCTCATGGTACCTGTAGGAGGCCGTGGTGACAGAGACAGGTCAAGGAAATGAAATATATGTTTGAAACTTACATCACAGAGAATGAGTGCTATGGGGTAAAGAGCAGAAACAAAAAGGGAGGTAGAGAAAGGGACAAAAAAGGGGGATAAGTAGTTCTGTAGATTGGGAGCAGAGCAGGTGCAAACTTTAAAAGCATGAATAAGACTGACCTTATGGAATGGTAATGTCTGAGCAAAGACTTGATGGAATTGAGAGTCGTTGAAGACTCAGCTCTGTGCAAAACTCAGGGATCATTCTAAACATAGGCCTTGATGTTGCAAGTTGAGGACTAGAAAAGAATATGTATGCTGAACACCCTTGAACAGGCAATGTAACTTCAAACACCTGAGCGCAAATTTATTAGTGTCATTTTCACATGCAAAGGACACTGCATCTACCCACCATGGCCTCGTGTACGGCCAGCTTTTAAATCAGGAGCGACAGATCCTTTTCAACTAACCAGCTACCCTGTGTTGTATAAGGTCTAGGTTTCTTAAATCCCCATGGATGATTCTGTGCAGAACAAGATAATGGCAATCACAGGTCAAGCCACCACAGCTCATGACCAAGCTATGTAATGAAATAATAATGAGCATGACTCAACCACTTAGCATCAGAGAACAAGACCCAAAGCTTGAAGGGAGAATGGACCATACAAAGTTCACATCACTGTTGAACATTTGAGACAACCAGGTTCGGGAAGGTGAAGAGACTCCATCAAGGTCACAGAGTAAAGCAGTGACAAGACCAAAGTCAGCTAAACTAAAAACCAGTATGTCTTTCACAAAATCCAGGCTGTAGTCTTTACAACTTCAACACCTATTAGACATCATTTTCATCAATCACCATACCTGAGCCGTTTGAACAATACCCAAAGACAGATCGCAGCAAAACCCACCATTTCCTAACAAAAAGAAAGCACACAAAACTGGTGACAAACCCTTGGACAGTCATTACCAGGGCCAGACACTGTTCTAAATGCTTTATTGAACTTTTTTACTCTTCACACGCATGTAACTATGCGGTAGGTTATTATCATTACCCTCATTTTATAGAGGAGGCAACTGAGAAACAGAGAGGTTAAGTAACCTACCCAAACTCACACTGTTTGTTAAAGAATTGAAACCCAGATCATCGGCCTGGCTTGTAGAAGTCCCAGGTTCAATTCCTGGCCAGGGCACACAGAAGTGTCCATCTGCTTCTCCACCCTTCCCCCTCTCCTTTCTCTCTGTCTCTCTCTTCCCCTTCAGCAGCCAAGGCTCCATTGGAGCAAATTTGGCCCGGGCACTGAGGATGGTTCTATACTCTCCACCTCAGGCACTAGAATGGCTCCAATTGCAGAGGAGCAATGCCCCAGATGGGCAGAGTGAGCATGCTGGGTGGATCCCGGTCGGGCACATGCGGGAGTCTGTCTGTCTGCCCCTGCCTTCTCACTTCAGAAAAAAATAGAAAAAATAAAAAAATAATCAGAACCCAGAGTGCCTGGCTAAAACATGTATTCTCTCAATTCTTGTGTTAAATTCTTCCAGATATAAAGATACATGTATACTTGGCCAGAACAGTATGATTACTAATTTAAAAATCTGTAATTCTTTTTATTGAGAATTTCTCAACATGGGTATTCATTTTAAGTCGATTCATCCAATGTTCATTGAGCAACTACTGAATTCCAGCCAGGGTGCAAGTCCTCCAAGTATAGACATTTCCTCTTCAGAAAATAAACCCTCTTCAATATGTCACTAAACTGTAGCAGCTTTTACAACATCACGAAAAACAGCTACAACAAATTAGAGACATCCTTGTACAGTGATTCAGTCGTTGTATAAGATTAGCATTGATCCAGAATCCTCTCCCTTGACTACTGTGTTAGGTAAGGTTCTTTTGCTCTTATCTAAGCTCTCAAATACTTGCAAAGACATCTATCTACTGTCTGAAAGGAAATGTTCTTTATCTCATTTTTAGTCATCTTTAAAAATCTTTTTAATCAAAGTGTCTGGAAACAAGAATGATAATAACACCTAAAAACTATGCAGTTTGCTAAGCACCTTGTATGCCTTCACATACGTTAATAGGTATATGTGTACATATGCATGTAGGTCTACGGAGGTATAACTTACATCCAGGGAAACACACAGATATTAACTATCCAGCTCCAGAACTACAAATCTGTACCTCAGTGTAAACGATGTTCAATCAAGACGAGGGACATTTCCATGACCCTAGAAAATCGCCTCGTGTCCTAACCTAATCAACCCCCATCCCCAGAGGCAGTGCCTATTCTGGATTCTACCCCATTTACATGTTTAATCCTACGTACAACTGTATGATGCGAGGATTCCAAGAAATATCTAAGTTGGACAGCTGTGCTCTTGGCCTCCACACAGTCCTGCTGTGTTCCCTCCAAATAGACACTTAGATTATCTCAACAGTGTCTCCTGAGCAAATCAGATCCTAACGCCCTAACTTCTCTCTTCTGCGTCTACATGGTACCACGTGTACCACCCTTCAAAGAATTGAAAACATGGTCACTCAGATCATTTCATCCATTCTTCAGTTCAGACGAGAAACCCAGCTGAGAGTCACTAATGTAAATACCTACACGTAAGTAAGGTGAGGGGTCAAGGACATGGGCACACATCCTTCCAAAAGAGCAGGAGCTGCCACGAACCCCCAACTGCTGTGCCATGAGCAATCAGATCAGGGATGTCCAACTTCAGTGTCTTCTAGATAATCTAGATTTGTACATAATACCTCAAAAGTTGAAAAACTCTATTTTGTAATTAAGTCAATTGAAAAAACCACGTTATGGACCAACGTGTGCCTATAGGCCAGTCCATGGATTGCCAGTGTGTGACCGGCTGTTGGCATCTTTGGTCTGTGAAACACCGGGAAGTTTCCTGAAGGACAGGAGTGAGGCCACACACCTTTGACGATGATGGACAACCTTAGGTGTTAATGTTTGGCATTGCACAGTAAAGTTATGCAGCCCAGACTCTGGTCAATGACCAACTTTCCTGACCACCGAGACAAGCCGTGACTTGAGTCAACACAACTAAACAAACAACAGAGAGGAAAACTGGCAACACAAAAGGTAGAACAAAATAAAAACATAGAGGGAAAGAGCTAGAAGAGAGTATAGGACAGGAGAGATGACGGAAGGTAAGACTAGGAGGCACAGGGATACACTGAGGGGCTGCTTCCTGGCTGTCTCTGGCTTTGACCAGTCTGCTTCCATGGAATGTGCCATGCCCAGGGCCACAAGCCCAATCAGTTACAGGGTGGTGCTGAGTGATTCACTTGGAGAGGGGCGCTAACCCTGACATTCATGCACTTGAGCTCACTGAGAACAGTGTCAGTGGCTGCTTACTTTCTCCCCAGCAAGAAGTTGCAGGGTTTTCAGGAATTCAGTGAAGAATTATTAGGAATTCAGGGTGCTCACAGGACAGCTTGATCCTATCACCCTGGCCAGGAATAGCAGTTTGAACAAGGCACGCATGTCTGATCCTTGGCAATAGAGTCTTTATCAGGAAATGGCGCCTGCCTTAACAGGCGCCATGGATTGCATTATCAATTAAAAAGAAGGATAAAGCCATCACGGCTACGTCCACCCACACACCCGCAGCTCCATTAGAACAACCAGCCGCAGAGATTTCCAAGCAGACCAATTCCCCAGGATTGATACACTTGGTGAACCGTGGCGACACATTCCTCCCCCCGTCCCTGCAGACCTGTGTGACAGGTAGGACAGGGACCACCGCTTACATGGCTTCCTTCATTGAAGGTGGGTCACACTTGGCAGTAGGAATTTGAAGCAATCATGAAGAGGCTCACCTTTCTGGTAGCAGCAGAACAACCCGGGCCACCCAGAAAGAAAAAAGCAACCCGAATGACTCCGCGAAAACATTCTCTCCTCTGTGGACTGTCTCAACCCTTCATTTCACCTCCTCTGCCTATTTTATTCTTTGCCGGTGTGCCCCATGCCTTCTCAGTTAATGTTTAAGCATAGAAACCTAAAATACTTAAGTTTTTCCTGTGCCCAAGGCAACCGTGCTTATGTGCGTTATATGCAGCATCTCACAACACGCTGTGGGTTGCATATTATCATGTCCATTCTCAAGACTATACAACTGTGACATGCGGAGGTGAGGTTCCTTGTCCAAGGTCACACTGACAGGATCATGGACCTGGCCTGTCTGCCTCAGAACCTGGGTTCTGTTCACAGAATAATCACTTTCCTGCTGCCGCAAGATTATCCCATTCTTCTCCCTTGCTCTGTTTTCTCCCTTACAATCGCCCTCTTCCCGTTAGGTTAATAGATGTCTGGTGTCTTACTCACGAGCCATGTACTTGTCAGATGACTGGAATTGAGTTCAGAGAACTATATTTTTTTTCTCAGGAGAAGGTTCACTGGAGTGTGTTCAGGGAAGAGGAAAAGAGAACGGTGCAGAATAGAGGAGGGTAGATCAAATAAGCCAAGATGCCCAGCCTTGGGGAAGGAAGGCCAAGACATACATAAAGAAATGGAAGAGCTGTAGGATTACAAAAATCATGCACGGTGAGAAACAGAAAATACATTAGAGGCATCTGATCCCATTTCATGGATGGGAAAATTAAGACCCAGCTTTCAGTGGAGTCAGGACCTAACCCAGTATTTCTGACCACCTCCACTTTTACTCCCTTCTCTTCATCTCACTTCTGCACCAAGCACCACTACCATCCTCACAGGTGGCTTAAGAGACTATGACAATGGCTATAGGTTATAAAGAAAGTAGAGATGCAAATGTGGCCCAATCTGAGGAGGCTTGATTTGTGAAAACAATGCCCCACGTTGCCTCACAGTGTAGGGAGGGTCTCCGTCATCACATCTGGCTGGCATCTGTTAGCAACGCTATAAATGACATCCCTGCAGTGAATGATGATTTTTGCCATGACAGAGTTCAACAAAATCAGTTCTGTGGACCAGTGTCTGGCTGGCTTCAACTATAATCTCAGAAATCTTGATTCAGGAGGTTTTGAGAAACCATGGGACTGGGAAATGTCTGAGGGACCTTCTGACAGTAGGACTCCATGACCATGTAACTTTCTCTAACATGGCTTCAGCTATGACTGAGTGAACACAGGTGACACGCAGTCCTCAGCAGACTCAGAGTCAAGGAGCACTCTGTCTCAGACACCTGTGTGTCTTGACGGGTAACGTATCTTTTCTGGTCTCAGTTTCACCTTCTAGAAAATGGAAGAAACGTGTTGTTTTCATGAGTACCTAGAACCCTCACAAAGATAAACCACATTCCGGGGCCATATAATGTCTCATTTATAAAATTTCCAGAATAGGTAAAGCTATGGAGACAGAGTGTAGGTCAGTGGTAACTGGGGCTGAGAATATGAACAAGAACTGACTCAATGGGCACAGAGAAGCTTTTAGAGATGACAGAAGTGTTCTAAAACTAGGTATTTCACAATTGTATAAATATGCTAGACAAAACATAGGCAGTAAAGCCTCAGACATTGCTCATAGTAGTATCTTTTCTGACATATCTTCTCGGGCAAGGAAGAGAAAAGAAAAAATTAACAAATGGGACAACATCTAGCTAAAAAGTTTCTGCACAGCAAAGAAACCATCAAGAAAGTGGAAAGACAACCCCACTGAATGGGAGAACATATTCACCATTATACATGCTAAGGGGTTAATATCCAAAATGTATAAAGAACTCATATAACTCAACATAAAAAAATAGTTTAAAAAATCCAATTAAATCTGGGAAAATGATCTGAATAGACTTTTCTCCAAAAGGGACACACATATGACCAACAGACATATGAGAAGATGCTCAACTTCACCAATCATTGGAGAAATACAAATTAAAGCCACAATGAGATATCACCTCACACCTGTCAGGACTGCTATCATCATTAAGTCAACAAACAAAAAGTGTTGGAGAGGATGTGGAGAAAAGGGAGCCCTCATGCACTGTTGGCGACAATGCAGACTGGTGCAGCCACTGCAGAAAATAGTATGGTTACTTCAAAAACTTAAAAATGGAACTGCCTTATGACCCAGTGGTTTCACTTCTGGAAATATATCTAAAGAAACCCATAACACTGAATCAAAAGAATATACGTGCCCCCATGTTCACTGCAGTGCTATTTACAATAGCCAAGATTTGGAAGCAGACCAAGTGCCTATGAGTAGATGAGTAGATAAAAAATCTGGTACATTTACACAATGGAATACTATTTTGCCATACAAAAGGGATATCTTAACCCTTATGACAGCATGGATGGACTTGGAGAGCATTATGTTAAGTGAAATAAGCCAGGTAGAGAAAGACAAAAAGCATATGATTTCACCTACATGTGGAATCTGATGAACAAAATAAACTAACCAAATAGAAACAGACTCATAGATACAGAGAACAGACTAGCAGCTGTCAGTAGGGAAAGGGGTTAGGGGGCTAATTGAAAAAGGTAAAGATATTAAGCAAAAAAAATAAAATAAAACCCTTCATAGATATAGACAATAGCATGATTAATACCAGAAGAAAATAAGAGGGGGGGGAGGTAGAAGAGGATGAAGCAGGGATAAGTGTGAGGAAGAGACTTGACTTGGGGTGGTGAGCACACAATATAATACACAGATGATGTATTACAGAATTGTACACCTGGAACATGTATAATTATATTAGCCAATGTCACCCCAATAAATTCAATAAGAAAAAGTAAGAAATGAGTAATAGTATAATACAATAATTTAATCAGCAATGGAGGAATAGATCTTTTTGCCTGTCCTGTTAAAAGGGGTGACTATATTATTTAAACTCAAAAAACTCTCCACTAGGGGATAGCCAGAATCCTTCCTGAGGGTAAAATTCATGATCCCAGGGACTTCTTTATATTATTATGAAACAAATACTAAATGCTTTTGCCAATAATGTGGTGCATGCCCTTGGAGGTGTTTAAAATAAAATTTGAAATTAAAGAAACTCATTAAAATAAGGCATATACAACCTCTTATGTTCCCTTTCAGAAGTTTGTCTTAATACTTAAGCGTCCGTGGGCAGGGCCTGGAGCAAGCTTTGCTCCCTGCCACCCTTCACCCCGCGCCAGCTGCTCCCTTCACTCAACACGCCCGCAGGAATAGCACTGGGTGGAACAAACACGGGTTAAAAATAAGTCCTTCGGAGCCCGGTCCCCTCCTGGCTTAGGAAATCTGAACCCTGGGACGATGCCAATCTTACAAAATGTGCTTTCTGATTACCGGCAGAGGCACAGCGGGGCAGACTGACCATGGGGTCTCCGACAGCGAAGAGGGTAAAACAATTTTCCTGAGCGAGGCCAGGGTTTACCCACACACTTCAAGTCAAACAAATCAGTGCGGGCTGCTTTTTGCTGCTTCTGGAACGTGTTTCGTGCCTGCGCACAGACCTCTGCCTTCTGCCCTCCGCTGCCCGGCCAAAGGGGTGACCGCACCCTGCACCTCTGCCCGAGATTGCTTCTCTAGCCTCTGTCCCATTTCTTTCTTGTCAAATGTCAAGGGAGCCTGCTTTTTGTACCCCCTCCTATACTTCTTAATGAGGCAAGTCTGGAGTTGCTTCCAAGTTTTAGGCATTGCTGCTCGTCACCCTGCAACCTGGGGTTGCTAGTATTCCACAGCTGCTCTGCTCCATGCTTGACGCGCACTAAATTTAGACAAGTATGATATTAGAGCTCACTGGAGGCCTCCTTTCCACTGGCAGTGGGCTTGGCTACGGTCCACGTCGCTTCTTAATCTGTCTTGGCATTTTGCTCACTCGGGAGGCACTCGGGAAAAACACAGTGTAGTCAACTGTCCGTCCTGACTTCCATCTGCCTTCCTTTCTTATCCCGCGTCCTCGAGCTGGCAAGCCCTCCTCATCCCCTCCCATCCCAACCCCATGCAGAGGTGAGGTCGACGAGGAAAACACACATGTGCCATCCTTAGAATAAGAAACCCTGCTGCCCCATTCCCTCCTCCAAGTGCAAAACAATAGAGAAAATAAAATGGCTGGCAGAAAACCAAATTTTACTGCCAGGACACAGGGTCTTCCCACTCATCCTGGGTGGTGCACAGAGAAAGATATCTATATCTATATAGATATTTATAAAACTTCAGCCCTCCGCTCTCCACATACCCATTCATCTTACTTTCTATTAGCTACTTGTTGAGAGAATTCAGAACCGAAGTAAACACACACCTGTTTTCCAGAGGTCTGCCCTAAGAGGTCCGGCTACTACTCTTCTGCTGTTCAAGAAGTATCCAAGAACCCATTCATTCATCTGTTTTCCCAACCAGACTCTTGGACAAACCCCCTTTGGAAAACAGCATTGCAGTTACCACTGCTTGCTCTGCCAGGAATCACAAAGTTGTAGCGAGATCTAATACACCTCTTTCTGAGCTGTACCAGTTGCTTAAATGCCACGGCGTTATTCTGTGTATATTTTATAATATTACAACCGCTAAGCATAGAATAAGGTATAGCTGTCCTAGGGAAAATACAAATCTGTATTACATTATTGCTGATTTGTGTGAGAAAGGTTATCTAAAATTTGATTTTTTTAAAACATGCCACTTTCAGTAAGGTATAAAATAAAACCAGTTGATCAATGAAATAAAATTCACACACCATTATGTCTCTATCTCATAACAATGATATTGAGTGACTGTTCTCTGTAACTCTTTAGGCATTCATTTATAGTTAGCTCATAAAATAGAGAAGTAGTTATTGAGCATAAAACTGCCGGTTCCTTTTTCTACTCTAAAAAATTAAAAATTTTTATAGAAACAGAATTACAAACGTTGATCCAGCATATTTCTGGGCAACTGTATCACTGGGCTCCTTTAGGACTATCACAAACTCATACAATCATAAAAGATGCCAGGAACTCACTCTCTCTCTCTCTCTCTCTCTCTCTCTCTCTCACACACACACACACACACACACACTCATCTGCTCCTACACTCTGAAAGTGAACTTCAAAACAGAAACTTCAAACTCTAATTCCCTCCTGAAGTGAGAGCCATTTTCTGCTTTAAAAAAAAAAAAGTTCCTCTCAAAACTCTCACAAAGCAGAGTAACACAAGGCAGATTCATTTAAAACTATCTTTCCTGCCAATGAACTGTCCTTCCCCACCTAAAAACGTTCCAGAAGGTTGGGGCCGGGAGAGGTGACAATGCACAAATTCCCAGTTTTCTTTTCTCACATCGCGCTGCCACTCAGTCCTAGCTCTCAGAAGTGTCTCTGTCCTGCTGAAAAGTCTGCTCGCAGAGGCAGTGGGGGAAAGAAAAGACTCCAAGTCCGCACCAAATGGTTAAGTGATGGAGCTCTAGCTTGCTTGCTTACACACACACACACACACACACACACACACACACACACACACACGCACACACGCCCTGCAAACTCCGAGTGTGTGCAAACAAACAGCAGGCGCAGGGAATGAAGAGAAGCCTGCAAACACAAGGACGCCGTGGTCCCCTACCTCTCTTGTCTGTTTCACAAAGCAGCTGACGAAAGTCGCTGTCAGTCCATCCGGGAGTGTGCCGAGAGGCTGGGAGGGAGGCGGCCCCGAGTGTGAGCAGGCCCAGCCCGTGTTCAGAAGCTGCCCCAGTCAGATTTTCCAACTGTGCGAAGGCAGCCAAGTCCCTGCCCATGCCTGAAGAATTTCCTGAACAGCATTCCCGTCCTTTCTCTGACTGCTTTGAAACCGTACTCTGTCTGTACTTCAATACGGCTTTGTCAGGCCAACCCGGAGCTACTGGGCTGTCTCCAGCTATCAATGGGAAACACATGTGCTAAGCACCGACGCGCTCCCCTACTACAGCGCCCATGGCGTCTGCTGGGCTCCCATTCGCAGCCACAAAGGAAACTGCTTCTAGAACCAATTTGGATTTCTCAGCCGTTCTCCGCACGGGCTCTGCTCCGTGGTGCTAGATGCCAGAGATAAGTCTTCTCTTTCTTCTGCTGAACACTGGCCCCTTTGTAACTTGCTCCTGCTGGTCACATCCCTGTCAAATCCCTGGCTGACCCCTGCTGCCCCCCTCCCCCTGTTCTTACTGGTCCTGATAACAGCTGAGAGAGGTGAATTCTAATTTGGTCTCCCTACCTGCGCTGCCTCCATCTGCATTCAAAATTTCAATGGCTGGAGGGGGAACAATATTTTTAGCATCTCCAGACTGAACTGTGCCTTTGTCCTGATGTGTGCACCTAGTGGCTGCTGCCACTAAAAATAATGAGATTTTTTTGGGGGGGGGGGCACTTTGGTTGCTCTCTGCTCTGTAACTGTGCTGGTCCCCAAACGTAATGTTTTACAGGCTGTTGCGATGTGTGTTACGGGATTAGGAGACAGAATGGAGAAAACAATGTACCTTTAATCAGAATGTGTCCTAATTCTGTGCACCTGTGAGGATTTCTGGATGACAGCCATCAAGATGTCCTATGTGCAATGCTGCTGACTTTTGTGGTGTACATTTGACGTTTCCTTTTCCCTCAAAACAAAAGGAAATCTCTAAAGATACGAAGAGGACACCCCTCTTCTTTCTTCTCCCACAACTGAAAACCCAAACAGCCAAAGCTAAGTTGTCAAGGTAACACTGTAAAAAAGAGATGATTTAAAGAGAGAGCCTCATCTATTTTGAGTTTGTTTCTCCCTTCCAGTATTAATATTTTACTTCCTAAAATCACACCCCATTAACAACTTGTTTTAAAGAGCTGGCTTGCCAGATTGTAAACGTGGTGTCTGTTCCTGAGGGGCTGTTGTAGATAATAGGATTTGGTGGGGTCTTGAGTTTTGAATCCAATTGCAATGGGCACTTGCAGCAGGATTAGAGTTTTGCCTTGTGAAGCAGTGTGCGTGTGTATGTGCAGGAAGGGACCACGCTCACCTCTCAGGTCAGGATGCAATTATAGAACCAGAGAACTTGAGGGCTGGAAGGAACCCCAGAGACTGTGCAATCTAAATTGTTTCTACCCTTCTTGTTACAGAGGGAAACGGAGGCCCAGACAGATTAGACGACTCGTCCAGAGTTGCAAAGACACTTAATGCCAGACTGGAGGCTAGAAAATGAGATTTTCTACATGCTTCCTTTATCCCAGCAGCATTTGGGACAGGTAATCTCCCAAATCATGTAACCTTCCCAAGAGTAGGCATGGCCTCAGTTGGCCTGGGTCTAATTTTAGCTCTGCCTGTAAATCCCAGTCAGCTTGCTAAACCTTCTGGACATCGGTATCCTCATCTGTAAAACAGGATCTGCCTCAGGGAATTGTTGAGGATATGGTGAGATAATCTAGGCAAAGTGTTTATTACAGTGCCTGTAAGTAAATTTCAGTTTAGTGTCCTGTTAATGGAGCAGAAAACCAGACCCTTTCTCTTACCTAAAAGCTGAACGGCACTCTTACATCTAGTTTGAGTTCCTTGAATAAATTCTGTGATGGACTAGTTTTCTGCCACCTCGACATAACAGGAGCCTGTCACCTTAAATACAGGCAAGAGTCCTAATGCCTTAGTGGAACATTCAACCAACCATACAGCTATGCTTTTCATTTATTCCCTGAACCAGGGGTCGAGAACCTATGGCTCGCGAGCCAGATGTGGCTCTTTTGATGGCCGCATCTGGCTCGCAGACAAATCTTTAAAAAAATAATAACGTTAAAAATATAAACCATTCTCATGTATTACAATCCATTAATTTCCTACCGCTCATGTTCATGGTTGTGGGTGGCTGGAGCCCATCACAGCTGTCCTCTGGGACAACACCAAGTTTTTATTGGACAATGAGTAAAGTACATGGATCATTGTATGGTTCTCACGGAATTACATTTTACAATATGTGGCGTACATGGCTCTCTCAGCCAAAAAGCTTCCCGACCCCTGCCCTAAACATAAAACTGAAGTCGTTCCTCAGGATTACCTCACAGGTAAGGAAAAGAGTGACACCAAGCCTGCTGTCAGGTCCAGGAGGTGGAACTCATTGCCGTTTGCAGAGAACTGAACTCTCTCCCAAACCTTAAGAGCTTGATGTTATCGTTCTAAAAACAGGAGGCCATTAACAATGGCAGTTCCCACATTTGGTAACCGCAACCTCCTAAATGAACAACAACAACAACACTATAAAATCCCATAAGTTAAGGAAGACATCTTACTGAGAAAATATCTGCTAAAAATTCTAACACATCGTAATGCTATCTGGGGTCCCAGAGCCTTTGTCTTGGAGTGGATGGTAGCAGCTGGTTAAAGAACCTCTCACTACTTATTAAGCATGTTTAGTGTATCCAGCTACTTTTGGGGAAACAAAAGAGGAGGAATAGTTAATTTTGAATAGTTTACAAATGTCTTAGTAATCAGTTAAAGAAATAAACAAACATAAAACTTAAAAAAAAAAAACAAAACCAAGCTCAGATTTATACAAAGCAGACCAATGGTGATGTGATGCTGCCCAGTATCTCCCCAATACTTGCTATGTGGCTCACTTCGTGTGGGTGTTAGAGACCCAGCCCGAGACCTGGCTTCAATACAACTAGCTAGGAAATCCTGAAAAGTCACTTAACTCTTCTAATGTTAAGAAAAGTTATCAAAAACTTGAAAATAACTCTGCAATGTTATATCACATTCTTTCAAAGGTAAATGTGGTAATTGTTTGACATGCCATTCCAAGAATTATTTAAGGGAAACATGCTTTGTTCAAGTCAATGTTTACTAAAGATCCAAAAAATTGAGTAAAGTTCATGTTACCTTGGAGACTTCTGTCTGTCTAAGACAGAAGTTATTTCTCTCCAGTAGAAACAAAATAATACCACATGTGCTGGTGTATGTATCACACTATATTAACCAGCAATATAATATATTATATTGCTGGATATCTAATCCAGCAATCCTGTGCAAATATTCCTTTATTAGTACATCTCACACAAGGAGCTCCTCAACTACTCTTGGAGCCAGTCTTACCATCATACTGATTGCCTCATCAATTGATGCATCAAATCAAATTTTTGACATATTTTCACTTTATATTTGTAGGAGTAATAATTTTAACTTCAAAAAAGTTATGGCTTGGCCCTGACCAGTGGTTCAGTGAATAGAGTGTTGCCTGGTGTATGGATATTCCAGGTTCAATTTCTGGTCAGGGTACACATGATAGGTGACCATCTGCTTCTCTCTCCATTCCTCCCCCCTCCCCCCCTTTCCCTTCCACAGTCAGTGACTTGATTGGTTCAAGTGTGGCCTTGGGTGCTGAGGGTAGCTTGGATGGTCCAAGCGCATCAGCCTCAGGTGCTAAAAATAGCTCGGTACTCAAGCATCAGTCCCAGATAGGGTTGCCGGATTGATCCCGTTCGGGGTGTATGTGGGAGTCTGCCTCACTATCTCCCCTCCTCTCATCTAAAAAAAAAGAAAAAATTATGGCTTGATACCATTTCATTTTCCTTATCACTGTAATGAGTGTTATAAGTCTTATGTGAGATATTGCATAATAAAGCATTTAACAACATATATAGTGTATAGCAAATACTCAAACCACGTAAACACTGCTACTATTTAATACTGTAATATTTGGTGTTCAGTTTTCTAAAGGACTATAGGGATCACTGGGCTAGCTCGCTCATTAATCTCCTTCCAATTACAGCTTTTAATCCTTGCCACTGGATTCTGAACACCCTCTATGATGACCATGCCTACTGAAATTCTCCCATAGTAACTTCTTTGCTTTTTAGAAATTTCTATTTTTAATGTTCTAATATTAATCACTGAAATATATCTCCCTATAACACATACAGATTCACTGGCAGCTAATCATAAAGTTCGGTTGAAAATACTGACCTTAAGAGTCACATGAATGAGAAAACACCATTCTAAACCAGTACACAATCTCCGTGAGGATAACAATTTCTGTCGGCATCCTCCCCTGCCAAATTCCCAGCGTCTAGGACTGGTATGTAGTTGACCCTCATAGTTACCTTTTGAATAAATAACAGCCTTTGACTCACTTAAAAACAGGGGTCCTAAATCATCCTTTTAAAGAATTATTTTGACTTACAGTTTAAATATATATATAGTACTATTTGGTCATTTCTCCTCTCTATGGTTTAGCTTCTTTTATCACCTGCTTTGTTTTCTTCCAGAAATATTGCAGGTTAGCTAAGTTCCTTGTAAAATTTGGTAATGAGAGGTGAGCCAACTTTTCAGATGTGCTGGGTCTAATCCAGAGGGCAGAGGACCAACTCACTCTCTCATTTAGGAAACGTACTTCTACTAATGCAATCCGTGATAATACAAGTGTGTCTATAAAGTCATGGTGCACTTTTGACCATGTGACCAGTCAAAAGTGCACCATGACTTTATGGACATACTGTATTAGTATGGGGGAAGTCCCCTGGAGTCCCACTGAGAAGCCAGTTGGGAGCTCCTGTGTCACAAGTGATCTTATTAAGCTACCTGTCCTACATGGTTTACATCTGTGGCTCTCAAGCCCAGCTTTAGGTTAGAATCTGGAGGGAGGGTTAAAGCTGATCAGAGCCAGGGGCCCACACCAAGGATTAGGATTGGATTAGACTGAAATAGTAACCAGATAACAGGATTTTGTCTTGAGTCCCCCACTGGCCCAGTGATTCTAATAGGTGCCAGACTTAAGAATCACTAAGTCACCGTGATAACTGAACTTTTAAAACATAAACCTTAATTATGTCACTCCATGAACTAAAACACTTCCATGGCTTCCCATTGCCTGAACAGGAAGGATGCCACCACCCTCACTGTGACTTGAGAGGCCTGGTTGGATCTGGCCCCTGTCTATCTATCTCTTCATTTTCATCTGCTGCCACAATCCTGTTGTGCAGTTAGTTCTTCAAAGAAAGCATGTATCTTTCCACTTGAGAATTTCAGAAAGGCCATTCTCATCTTTGGGAAAGATTTTTCTCTTTTCTGGAGGTTATACCCACTCTCGTGCTTTCACCGAGGTAACTCCTAGTCAACCTGGAGATTTATATAACCCCCAGATTTATATAACACCCCAGTTCTCATTCATGTGACATTCAGTTATCCATAAACCCCCAGAACCAACAGTGCTGTTATACAATCCCAAAAAATAGAGCTATTTGTTTTTTATGGGAGACAGAGAGAAGGACACCTTTGTTGCAACATCTTAGTTGTTCATTGACTTCTTTCTCATATGTGTCTTGACTGGGGGGCTACAGCCAAGCCACTGACCCTTGTTCAAGCTAGAAACCTTGGGCTTCAAGCCAGTGACCTTTGGACTCAAGCCAGCAACCATGGGGTCATGTCTATGATCCCACACTCAAGCCAGCAACCTTGCACTCAAGCTGGATGAGCCCATGCTCAAGCCCATAATGTTGGAGTTTCAAACCTGAGTCCTTTGGGTCCCAGTCCAACACTCTATCCACTGCACCACTACTTGGTCACACAAAACTAGTACTTATCATAACTCTGATTATATAATTGTAGTTTTTATTTAATTCACATCTATCTTGCCTGATAGAAAATGAATATTTTCTGTGCCCCAGCCAGCTAGCTCAGCGGTAGAACATTGGCCTGGTGTGTGGAAGTCCTGGGTTTGATTTCCAGCCAGGGCACACATGAGAAGTGCCCATCTGCTTCTCCACTCTTCTCCTCTTTTTTCCCTCTCTTTCTCTCTCTTCATCTCCCACAGCCAAGGCTCCACTGGAGCAAAGTTGGCCTGGGCACTGAGGATGGCTCCATGGCCTCTGCCTCAAGCACTAGAATGGCTCCAGTTACACTGGAGCAACGCCCCATATGGGCAGAGCATCGCCCCTTGGTGGACATGCTGGGTAGACCCCAGTTGGGTGCATGCAGGAGTCTGTCTCTCTACCTCCCTAATTATCCCTTCAGAAAAATACAAAAAAGAAAAAGAAAATATATATTTTCTTTGAAAGCAGAAACAAGGCATGCCTGCTATAGTATCATAGCCTGGTGCCATGACTACTTCATAGGAAGCAACAATAGATATTTTTAAAGTAAGGGAATGCAGTATTTTTTTAACCCAAGAACAAGAACATGCAAAGAATCCACTTTCTTTATTTTGAGTTCATGCAATCTTTCTTCCATGTCAAAATAGTGGATTGTACTTAGGATATTCTCAAAAACTAACACGCCACCCACATATTTATCTAAAAGACTTTGTGAAGTTACCAAGACAGGGGCTTGGCAAAGTCTCAAAGACCTGAGGTCCAGTGTAAGATAGCTATGGCTCTAGTGAAGAATGTTTGCTGGGCCACTCACTCAGCAGGGCAGACCAAGTCGAGATAACACTGGGTCCTACAGAGGGAAACATATTTATGGTACAAACTTCAAAAGAGGCATTCTTCAGGACCCTATTGCTTACAAGAATCAGAACTCAAATTAGCCTAAGGAAAAGAGAGGGCAGCATCGTCGTAGGGTTCTAAGTCATCTAACCCTATCCGCAAGTGGTAGATTTTAAGGTGGGATGGTCAGTAGCAGTTAAAATACAACCAGGGCTCAATCTCCCTCTTTTTCTCTAGCTTTCTCTTGGATTTATTCACAATTATTCCCTCTCCATAGATAGCAAAAACAACTACAGGAAGTCCCAAGCTCCCTTTTATAGGTAAAATAAAAGATCTTTTCCAGGAAGGACTTTGGGTAGCCCACCTTGAGCCACATGCTTATTTCTTAATAGTTCTCTATGATGAGGGGGATGAGGTCCTCATGTTGTCCATATTTGGCTCATATTACAATCTTGGAGATTAGAGAGACCGAATCAGCTCCTTGTGTATCAGATGGGCTGGTGTGGCTGATTAAGGGACCAGAGAAAAAGCTGTAGGAAACAGAACTCCCATGTGAACTATGGATGCCAGGACAACCAAGACATTGGTTGTAATTTTTCCCAGGAAAGTTTCCCTAAGAAATACTATGAGGCAATATAGGATGGGCCAAAGTAGGTTTACATTGCTCATATGGAAAATATGAGCATATAAAATAATTAATAATAATACAAGATTAAACTGTGTTTCACATATGCAGAAAAATAAATCTACTTCTGCTCCACCCTGTCTTTAATCAAATAACAGAAAAAATATGTACTATATCCATGCCAAACTCAGTTGAATTAAACTAATGACAGATAATTAGAACAGTAACATTATGCCAGCCTTTCATTGAAGGGTTCACTTCACAAATAATACCTGGTGGGAAATGACACTCATCCTGCTTTGGCTCTTCAAAACAGACAGAGCCAAGCCAACCTTACTTTCAATGGCCAGGGGCAAACTAATCTAGTTGAGCCTGTATTTGTGGAGGAAATCTGGACCAGGAAGTTGGCTCGGTGACAGATCAATGCCCCACAGTTTTGAGAATTTCTCCACTGGCCAGACACAGTGTCTAAACTGAAGTCATTTTCTGTTTTGGAAATTCAAATATATGCATGGTACACAATGAAGGATTCTCAAACTGTCATTACTTTGAGAAGGAATTAACACACTGGATAATGTGAGTAGTAATAAAACACATTGCACATTTATCTTTAAAAGTCAAGCAAACGGTGTAAAAAATGCTGGTATAGTTACACAGATGGTTACATGCCTTTTTTTCAGCACAAAACATTGATCACTTCTTTTAAAATTCTTTCTGGGCCATTATTTTCTCATTGTCTTATAGCTTGTTGAAAGTAACTCTTGAAATAACACATTTTTGTTTGGAAATAAAATTTATTGATTCATAAAAATGGATCAGATTCCATGATGGGGACTCCATGTTAGGCAGCAATAAATGAAACCTGTATTTGAAAGCAAAAGCATCATTTAGCGCTCACTGGTCCGAAATACAGCTGTTGGATGCAGGAATTCCTATATAACTTAAGCTTCCTGAATGAGGAGTGCTGCTTGAGACCAATAGCCAAACCTCCAAATTCAGGACCCACATCCAGCAATCATATACCAAGAGATACCAAAAGCTACCAAAAAGAGAAAATGTACTGCTAAACATTTCAAATGATTTGACCTTCAAATTCATTTATATATATATATATATATGATAGAAACATATTTGAGTAAATCCTCAACTAGCATACTGTCTGAAGCATAATAGTTTCTTAATGTTAAGTGTTTAATAATAAAAATTGCTAGTAATAAGAAATATTCTGACACTGCCAGATGAACAGAAGCTGAAGGAGTTTATTATCACTAGACCAGCCGTACAAGGAGTGATAGAGTGCTTTAAGTTTTAACAAAGGATGCTAAGTAACAATGTAAAATACAAAAGTATAAAAAGAAAATCACGGGTAAAGAGAAATATATACTCAAATTCAGATCACTCTAATATTGTAATGGTGGCATGTAAATCCCTATTAACTCTAGTTTCAAAGTGAAAGGGCAAATATCAAAAATAACTACAGCTACAGGAATTTGTCAACAAATAATGGATAATGCAAAGTACTGTATAAAGTGGCATCAAAACTGTAAAGTGACATTGTAAACATATAATGGGGGAGTTTAGTAAAAGTGGAAGGTGATTTTGAGTACAATAAAAGTTAAGTAGATATCAGCTTAAAATACTGTTATATTTTATATAAGTTTTGTGATACCAACAGAAAATAAAAAACCTCTGCTAGATACACAAAGAATAAAGAGAAGGAAACCATAGAACACCATTACCTAAAATATCAACAGATCAGAAAAGAACATAAAAATTACAAAACAGAAAACAACTAAGAAAATGGTACATTGGATAAGGGGTTCATTTCCAAAATATATATACAGAACTTATACTACTCAACACTGAAAAGACAAATACGTAACCCGATAAAAAATGGTTAAAGGATCTGAATAGACACTTCTCCAAAAAGGCCAACAGACATATGGAAAGACATTCAAATTCACTAATCATCAGAGAAATGCAAATTAAAACCACAATGAGATATCACTTCATACCTGTCAGAATGGCTATCATAAATAAATCAACAAATAAGTGCCGGTGAGGATATGGAGAAAAGGGAACCTTTACGCACTGTTGGTGGGAATGTAGATTGGTGTAACCACTGTGGAAAACACTATGGAGTTTCCTCAAAATATTAAAAATGAAAATGCCTTTTGATCCAGAGATTCCACTTCTGGGAATATAGCCGAAGAAACCTGAAACACTGATAGGAAAGAATATATGCACTCTCTGTTTATTTCAGCGTTATTTACAATAGCCAAGTTCTGGAAGCAGCCCAAGTGCCTATCAGTAGATGCGTGGATAAAAAAGCTGTGGTACATTAACACAATGGGAAGCTAATCGGTCATAAAAAAAAAAAAAAAAAAAAAAAAAGGAAATGTTATCTTTTCCAACAGCAAATCGTATCTTTTCCAACCTGGAGAATATTATGCTAAGTTAAATAAGCCAGTCAGAGAAAGACAAGTAAGTACCATGTGATTTCACATATATGTGGAATCCAATGAACAAAATAAGCTAACGAAATAGAAACAGACATAGATACAGAGAACAGACTGAGGGTGGCCAGACTGGGGTGGGGTGGGGGGGCTGAAGTGCGAGGTGAAAAGGGTAAAGGGCATCTTTTCCTCAAGGACCCCCTCACCCCCACCATCATGATCAATTTCAATAGTCCTTTAGCATCCTGAGCCTCATGTCCTGTCATTAGCTGAAACTATTATAAGCAACAGACTGGACCAAAGTGGCTGAACTGCATTACTAGCCTACCTTAGAAAAAAGCATGTAGTCCTGATGTAATAGGTTCATCACAGAAATAAACTTCACATAAAACGAACTTAGTGGCTAAGTGACAAGCCGCCTTCGCTTCCAAGAACAGGAAGCAGGAAAAAGCATAAACACCAAATGAATGAGGACAGAAATTGCAAAATCTGTATCAAAAAATAGATTAACTACCATATTCACCTGTAACTATACTATGCTGGCATATTTAATGAAAGAATGTGGCTTTCAAATGGTCATCCATGGATGCACAGAAGAATGGAGAGCCACTGAATGGAAAAACTAGAATTCACTTTTGCACTGATGTAGTCTTATCCAAAGAAATCTACATTTCTATTTAATCAGTAGTTGTTCCATGTCAGGCACTGGAGAGATGTTAGAGCTAAGACAGATGAGGTTCTTAACCTTGAGGCATTTATAGTCTTTGTTGGGAGGATTTGGAGTGTCCTTTTGGACCATTGACAAGATTACCTCTGTTGGGTTGAATTAGGGTAATACCTTAGTGGCAATTCACAAGTCATTTCTGCCTAAGTCTTTTTGTTTTTTATTTTAAGTATGTTAATTATCTCTCTTACTATGTTCCCTCTTCATTTTTTTTTTTTTTTTTACAGGGACAGAGAGAGAGTCAGAGAGAGGGATAGACAGGGACAGACAGACAAGAACAGAGAGAAATGAGAAGCATCAATCATCAGTTTTTCGTTGCGACACAGTTGTTCATTGATTGCTTTCTCATATGTGCCTTGACAATGGGCCTTCAGCAGACCGAGCAACCCATTGCTCGAGGCAGCGACCTTGGGTCCAAGCTGGCGAGCTTTTGCTCAAGCCAGATGGGCCTGCGCTCAAGCTGGCAATCCCGAAGTCTCAAACCGGGGTCCTCCGCGTCCCAGTCCGAAGCTCTATCCACTATGCCACCGCCTGGTCAGGCTGTCTCTCTTCTTATGTGGAGTTTCCTAGAGGGAGAGAAGATGTAGCTATCTCTACCCATGCAACACTTATTTTAACTGCAAGTTTTAAAATTGATATTGCTAATATAGACATCAATCTTGTGGGGTTGGTTAGGGTGAGTCTACCATTGCAAGAAGAGAGTACTCTTGCTGAACAGATAGAATCAGCTTTCTAAGACTGAACTTTTGAAAGACATATTGTGATGACTCCACAGAAAGAGACTTGCCCATGAATAATCACTGTAATATCTATTAATTTCCAGACCTAGGATGTAGAATAATGAATTGGCAAGGGTTTATAGCTAGAGAAATGGGTCAATTCCTTAACCACTTCATTTAACAAATTTATAAGAGATCATGGCACTGAGCCATTTCATTTAATTCTCTCCTACTACGATATTATCATACATCAATGTTTTATTTTAAAGAAACTCTTAAAGGTCTTATTTTCAGATGAGCTACAGCAATAGTTTAGTGTAAAGCAATAGTTTAGTGAAGTAAAATTTGAGTTTGTAGTGACATAATTAGTATAATCAAATCTCCACCTTTTAGGAACTTAAGTCAAAATAGAAAACATTTCCACATGTTGAATAAATGTATTTGGGGCTCTGGACAGATTTTTGATTAGCATTTCAAGAACTCGTGTGAGTACTTTACTTGATTATGGAATTATAGCCTTTTACTTTTTAATGCAATGAACTTTCTTTATATCCAGATATGTAAAAATTAATGAGGGAATGTTTTTCTACTTGCCACCATGTTTTGGATTTGCAAGAGTTAGACCTTCTTTGCCCTGGGATGGAATTTGGCAGACCTGCATACTAATCCTGGTGCTGTTACCTTTTAGCCAGGAAACAATGCTAAATCACTTAAACTCTCTAATCCCTGAGTTCTCATGTGTGAAGTGGGAATACGAGTAGCTATTTCACATGACTGTACAAGGATTTAACAAAATAATCTCAGTACAAGTGGCTCTAACATACACAGCAATAACTGACATCAATTGAATTCTTACTGTGCTCTTATATAGTAAGTACTCAAATATTAGCAGATATTGATAAATTGTACAGGAGAATTTTTGAGCCACCCCATTACTTGGTATTTAAGTACATTTAGAACAAGCCCTAGCTGGTTGCTTAGTGGATAGAGCATCATCCTGACACACCAAAGTCATGTGTTTGATCCTCATTCAGGGTACATACAAGAAGCAATCAATGACTGCACAACTAAATGAAATGAGTTGATGATTCTCCCAGCCTCTCTATCTCCATTCTTCCTCTCTCCCTACTTAGTGGAAAAATTAAAAAATTCATTCAGAATACACATATGCTTTTGTAGCAAAAGACTATTTCAAAGTGAACCTGTCTACCATAATTTTTGCTAATTTCCCAGTGACTGAATTATTACAATTTAATTTCATCACGATTTAGCAGGCTTAAGCTCATTTTTAGTACTATATAAGGCAGAACTATGTCATCCTAGCTCACTTATTGAAAAGACAGTATTCAATACCCATTCGTCAATAGAGCCTCCCTTAGTACCAGTTGGACCCAGACCTCCACTCTCACTCATCTGAGTTCTGGCCATTGGTTTTTGTCTCTGTGTTCATTCAGCCCTTTAACACTGTGTTCTTTAATATTTAGACTTTGTTAGTCTCAATCTTAAAATCAACAGTTCACAGCATCTTCTTTCTCTTAGGACACAGTGTGAACATCCTATCAGGGATCATAGGGACCTTGTACCTCCTGCACAACATTCAGGAAACCGCTTACAGTTCCCTTCTTGTGGGAGCCTTCACTTTCTTCTTCTCTCTCTGTACTTCGCTGGCTCTTAAGTCCTCACTTATGTGTTCCACAAAATTCCTTCAATTTCCTCTGTCACAATATTTGCCATTCTTTATTGTTATTATTCACTTAGTTGTCCAAAGGTTCAACTAGATTGTCAGCTCTTGAGGACATGCACTATGTCTGTCCTTTTCATCAGTTGTCACGAGGGTCACCACACTATCAGGCTGGAGTGGACACTTTGATCATTGTGAAGGGAAGGAAAAGAGGGAGGACCCAAACCTGTTCTCAGAAAGGTGAAATGGTAGAAAGAGTACTGGTGGGTTGGACAGTTTCATACAAAACAATATTTTATAACAGTGTTGGGCAGATAAAGTTATTTTTTCTCACCATTATTGTTAAAGATGGTGCTGCCCATGTAGATGGCCATCACCTAGGTGATAACATTAATTGCCCTTCTTGCTTGGAAGGGGCGTGGTTATGCTAATGTTTTTTGGGGGTGGGCTTTCACACCAAAAGGTTTTAAAAGGAGGAGCTAATAGGCCATTTTGGGAGAGATCACATTGTTTCGGGAGGAGAGTGATTACGGTCTAAGAAGAGCACATGGAGGCAGGGTAGAGAAGCCACATGGAGGCAACCAAAATGGCAGATTAGGGGAAGGAGAAGCCAGTTTTTGGAGGAGAAGGAGATGGGGATCAGAAGTGAATAAGACTGGCGACGTGTTAGCCTTTGATTCTAGGAAAGCTCGAATGAGTCAGTGGCTTTGGGAGCCCTGAATGGAAAGGGAAGTGTTTCCCACTGTGTGTATATTGTATATTCTCACCTGCCAGGTGTGAGTTAGAATTAAAGAAAAATGGATCACCAGATTTCAGCTCTGTTGATTCCTTACCGTCTATCCGAATCAAACCTGAACCTGCATTGGTCACGCAACTTTGACGGCAGCCGCAGATACTGGCTATACACACAGTTATAGTTTTTATTCAAGTTTAATCTTAAAATGTTGATTTACACTGTGTTCTACCTCAAGTTCTTACTAACAAGTAAAACTTCCATGCAAAGTTGATTCTCTGGCATGGTCTTCATCAACTAAGTTTTAGAAGACAGAATCCCTTTTAACTGCTACGTTAATACCTTGAATACCACATGCTTGAAGTTCAACTGGAATAAATTCCTCACCATCAGTAACCTTCCTCTAGACTTAGCTTTTGTTTATGTTTAATTTTCTGTTTTGAACTAACCTGATTTTTCTCCCCTAAAAACTAATCCTTGGTTGCACTTAATTATGGGGATCTTGAGACAGCTCATCACCAATTCAATGATTACATGATTGCAATATCTGAAGAGTTTCAGGCACTGTTAACTAAGATGTTGAGGACATATGAAAAGATGATGTTAGAACTGATGTCTAAATACTTAACGAAAAAAAATATCAGGATGTCATGACCTATGCAACATTTCTACTGGACATTTTTGAAGAAGTCAAATCAAACAGCATGAACAAACTTTATAATAAGTTGCAATAGCAAAAAAATAAATTTACATGTGGAGTTCACATTTCACAAAGGAAAATCTGTCCCTGAGATTTATTAAATGAAAGTGGCTACTACCCTAACAGACTATGCTCCCAGTACCCCGACGTGTTATGAACCAACTGTACAAGCCATTTAAATAACAACGTCCTTCGGACGTTAAGACAAATAGCTTCTCTCTGTCAAATCTGATTTCTTATGGCCATTCTTAGTTACTCAGATTTATTTCAGGAATCCTGACCTGACAGGACATTATGTTTTATAACTAGGATTGGAGAAGATGCATGTACTCTTTTTATCACCATAGTATTTACACATAATCCTAGCAGCCAACATTTCTTGAGAGCCCCCTGTGTGCCAGGTGGTTTAATTACAGCTCTCTCTCCATCTCACAGAAACCCTGTGTGATTAGTACAATCTCAGGGGTTGGCACACTTCTTCCATAAAGGGCCAGACCATAAATATTTGGCTCTGTAGGCTACACAATTGGTGTTGTACTGTCCCAGCTCTGTGCTTACAGCATGAAAGTGGCCTCAGATACTACATAAACAAATGGGTGTGTCTTGTCCCAACAAATCTTTTTACAGACGCCATTTCAATTTCATACATTTTCTTTTGTATGTCACAAAATGTGACTTTCCTTTTGCTTATTTAAAAGCATAAAAAACATTTTTAGGTCATGAGCCTTATAAAATTAGGTAGTGCGCCAGAGTTGACCCAAGAGGACATAGGCTGCCAAGCTCTGCATTATCTAAACATTTTGGGGCTTGGAACTGATGCTCAGAGAGACAGAGCTACTAGGAAAGCACTGGAACAATCCTAACCAGAAGTCCCCTTCTCCTCCTCATTCATGTGGCTCTGTTTGATATGGCTGATATTCAACGCAAAGGCTGAAATCTTCCTCTAGCCAAGACCTTAGAATGATTGACAAATGAGTAGACTATGACTGAGTTGATATGTGTATTCTTCCAGTAGTGATGAATTCAACCAAAAACTACTATCTTGAGTAGAGCTTTTTAAAGTCTAATTTGGAAGGGAAACAGATTTAGCAAATCACAATAAATATGGCCCTGGCTTGTTAGCTCAGTGGTAGAGCATTGGCCTGGTATGTGGATGTCCTGGGTTCAATTCCCAGTCAGGGCACATAGGATAAGCACCCATCTGCTTTTCCACCCTTGCACCTCTCGCTTCTCTCTCTCTCTTCCTCCCTCCCTCCTCTTCCCTCCTGCAGCCATGGCTCAATTAGAGTGAGTTGGCCCTGGGCACTGAGGATGGCTCCATGACTTCCACCTCAGGTTCTAAGAAGAGCTCTGTTGCTGAGCAATGTAGCAATGCCCTAGATGGGCAGAGCATTGCACCCTAGTGGGCTTGTGGGGTGGATCCTGGTTGGGTGCATGCAGCAGTTTGTCTCTCCGCCTCCCCTGCTCTCACCGAATAATAAAAAACAAAACAAACAAGAAACAACAACTAATATGCCATCCTTGTACTTCCTCATCGGTCCTTATAATGAAAACAAGTTAGTTTTCTTATTACTATAGATTTAATTTATGTATCCTAGAATTAGTAAACAATTTTTGTTGTTGTTAAAAACCCCCGAAAATGTTGAAGCCTACTTTGAGAGAAAAGGGAGGGATAAAGACATGAGGAAGAAAAAGTGTGAGAAGTCAAGTATAAACTATGTTCCATTTTAAAATTCTCTTTTAAATTTGGGTCTTTTTAAATTTAAGAGCAATGCCTTTACAGCTTCCATGATAAAAGCAATGAGTTTTTCCAATCAGACGCTTCAAGAATTGCACATCAATAATTAACCATTATTCGCTAAATGTTTTTGAAATCCGTCAATTAATTTTCAGGAAAGAGAAAAAGAAGGAAATTGAAAGAGGGAAAGGAGAAGAGGAAAATTATACCCCGGCCACCAAGGGCAAATTTAGCTACATGTTGATCTGAGACACGTAGCTTTGAAGAGACAAGAGGAAAAAGGAAGTCAGAAATATGAAAACGGCTCTGGGTTGGTAGAGAGGAGCCATCAGGGGCTTGGAAAAGAAATTAAGCTTGTCAAACTTTATAAAGAAAATTTTGTAACTATGTATGATGACCGATGTTAACTAAACTCACCATGGTAAGACTATCAGAATATCCACGAATATCAAATCATTATGTTGTACACCTGAAACGAATATAGCGTGACATGTCAATTACACCTCAATTTAACAAAAGAGAAATCAAGCTTAGCTTAGAGTTAGGCAATCAAAGGACAATAAAAGAGTGTCCCCTAACCATTGTCTATGGGAAAAGGGACCGTAGAAACTTTTCTTGTAGGCTTAGTTCTGTGATGGCGAACCTATGACACGTGTGTCAGCACTGACACGCATAGCCATTTTCAATGACTCACGGCCTCATGCGGCCGCATACCAGAGAAGTATGGGGCCACATGCCCAGAAGGACATTTCATCCTCGGCTCCTACACGGTCAGGTGCAGTAGCCGAGGATAAAACATTTGCCGTAGTGTAGACACTCTGTGCCGGAGGTCTGTAGTCTAAAACAACAGAACTCCGGCACAGATCATCTAGTTCTGGGACTTCCGGTTAGGCCGTTTTTCTCGAAGTGACACACCACCTGAGTTATGCTCATTTTTTTGGCGAATTTTGATACACCACATTCAAAAGATTGCCCATCACTGGCCTAGTTAAATTAGTGTATCAGTGTTTTTCAGCCACTGGTCTGTGGACTGGTCTACCAAAAATTCCAGGCCGGTCTGAGAACGTTTAACCTGATGTCATATGAAGATTTTAGACCGTGAATTTTATTTGAATTTGCTTATGCTCAGGGTGATTTCTGCCTTAGCAGTCTCAAAAATAATTCTCCTATGTCACTACTTCCCCAAATGTGAAACAGTTAGAAACCACTTATCTAAATGTAGATGAATAAAATATTGATAATTCCAAATAATTTTTTAAGAGTTAATTCTTCACCTGGCTGTGTGTTAAGTTTTTTATTTGTGTGTGTGTGTATAATGTAATCTTTAGGAAAACTCTGTGAGTTAGGTGCTGGAATTATGTCTATTTATAAATGAGGAAACTGAAGCACAGAGAAGTTTAGTAACTGCCAAAAAATCACATAGTGGATAAGTGATAAAGATGGGATGAACTCAGGCCTCCTAATGACGATGACTGTGTCCTTAATTGCTTTGCTAAGCTGCTTCTCATTCCTCTTAATATGAAATTCAAGTGGCGTAGTGTCACAATTTAATATTTCAGATGAGTAATGGACGAATGTAATTTAATAGCACTTTGTAATTTACAAAATGCATTCACGTACACGTTTCACTAGAGTTTTGCATGATCTCTATGTGGTAGTTTAGGATTATCGTCTAAGTACAGTGTATTAGTTAGGAGTGACTTGTTCAAGGTCACAGTGCTGGAAAATATTGATGTGGTCGAAGGGAAAGAGTTGACTCTGTTTATCCAAGAACTCTGGCCCTGCACGTACTAAATGACTGTTTTTGGACAAGCAAACCCTTTTTGACTCCAGTGTCTGACACCTGAAAATGTGCATAGAATTTTAACATCTTAGAGTCTTTCCTACCATAAAACTAACTTACATGAGTGCCTTTGGTATGTACTGGCATGCAATAAATGGTAACTTCCTTCACCTGTCTAAAATACTGGACATCCCAGACAAACCATGGGTAAATGCATATCACACCATCATGCTGTATACCTTAAAGAGATACAATAATTATTCTCAGTGATACATCAATAAAGCTGGAGGAAAACAAAACAAAAATCAGCCTTGAATCAGAGTTGGAAGATTTAGGCTCGTTTGTCAACTATGCCCTTAGTCAGCGGTAACCTGGTAATGACATTCGTAGCCACAGGATGATAAAGTTGCTGGAAGGAAGAGGACAGTGCCCCCCTAGGCGATGCCAACATGGACTTCAGGAGATGTATGTAAGTCTCTAAGAGTAGACCAGCACAGACAGCATTACTATAGCTTGTATGATCAGAGATTCTTTCATAATAGATCGTTTTAAAGGACTAATGTTCTATAAAACACACTCTGGAAAATTCCAATGCAAAGGAAATAAGGTGAGCTAACAAGAACTCTAACTCTTTGTTTTAATTCATGCAATCTAATCAGGCAATTCCCCGACACCAGTAATGTGTCCAATCCTGTGTGAGGTGGCCATGGAGACAAAAAAAAAAAAAAAAAAATATCTCCAAGGCTTTCTCTACAGGAGAAAAAAAAATGGACACATCACATAAAGGAAATATGGTCTAAGATCAGAAAGAGGGATCCAAGGGTCAGTTTTTATATCTAACAGACTTCATCAGAGAGTGACATTCTTTTTTTTTAAATAAAGTTTTTAAGACCTTTATTTTATTTATTTATTTATTTATTTACTTACTTACTTACTTACTTACAGGGACAGAGAGAGAGTCAGAGAGAAGGATAGATAGGAACAGACAGACAGGAACGGAGAGAGATGAGAAGCATCAATCATCAGTTTTTTGTTGCCATTGCGACATCTTAGTTGTTCATTGATTGCTTTCTCACATGTGCCTTGACCGCGGGCCTTCAGCAGACCAAGTAACCCCTTGCTGGAGCCAGCGACCTTGGGTTGAAGCTGAGGAGCCTTGCTCAAACCAGATGAACCTGCGCTCAAGCTGGCGATCTCGGGGTCTCGAACCTGGGTCTTTTACATACCAGTTTGATGCTCTATCCACTGCGCTACTGCCTGGTCAGGCAGGGAGTGACATTCTTATAGTCAGAATCAAAGTATGAAACAAACATCCCTGAGCAAATGCTAGATATCTGAAAAATGTCAGAGAGAGAAAAAAAAGTAGGCTAAAGACGTGTTTACTTTCTAATCCAAATGTAGCTTTTATTCATCTGTGTGAAAGAGCTAAGAACACTTCTTTTGATTTTCAGTCCCATGAAATCACTGACTCACCAAGACGCCCATTCAGGTTTTTACTGTGCTGGAGATGCTGTGAGTCTCAGGAATAAAAAGCCTCAGTGGTACTCCTTTGGACAAACACTGAACTTGACAATGCTCTTCAGGGTACCATGTAACACTTACCGTAAAAAACGAACACTTGGTATAGGCAACAAAGGAACCAGGGAGGCTGCCAAATAAAGTTAATTTAAGGCGGGCAGAGACATGTTTTCTTACCATCCTGTGATCCAGTTAGGAACACAAAGTAAACCTAATGGTACAAATGGAACCACGTAAAAACTTTTAGTTGCACTGTGTGAGATATCTTTTGTGCGAAGTAATGGACTCAGAACTATTGGTTTCCTTAGGTCTTTGATGGCTCCCCATAAAACATCGGGAAAGAGAATTCAGTGGTTCCAAAGCTCCCGGGAGTTCTTCCCCAGGAACTGTTTCCAAACTGTCCTGTCATGACAACTTCTTGCCCTATGCCTACATTCAAAAGATGTTCTAAGGCACACAACTGAGTGTCAAGGTCCACCTTGTATACCTTTTATGCTTTTAGGTTCTCTGAATCCTTACGTAATGTTTTGAGAATTTATTCTAACTGAACTCCTTATACCTTATATCAAGACCACCCCCGCCACAGTCACATATGGTCCAGATGCAGTGCTTGGAGCGTGGCATATATAATCTTTAACCTTTAAAACAATACCAACAAAGAGAATGCATGAGCATGCATGCGTGCACACACACACACACTCTCTCACACTCACTCTTTGTTGGTCCAAGAAGCTAAGTAACATGTCTGAGGCCACCTAACTGGTAAGAAAGAGACAGTCCCAAATTCACACCTGGGTACCTTGGATTGCAACACTCAGCTAGTTAGCCTCAGCTTTTCTCAACTTCTCTCCTGTAAAGGTTTAAGCTTCACTTGTCTCCTTGGTTATGTTTTTCAGCGCCTTTCTACACTTCTTGCTAACTCTCTCTAGCAATCAATTCATCTAAACCTTAAGACCCTCTAGTTCACTGTCTCTTAGTCAGATTTCAAAGTCCATTTGCATTAGAACCACCTTACAGTCCCATGGGGAACTCCCAGTCTCTAGCCCAGACTCTGTGGGAATTTGTATTTATCTTTTTTTGTATTTTTCTGAAGTGAGAAGTGGGGAGGTAGACAAACAGACTCCCGCATGCACCCAACCAGGATCCACCCAGCAAGCCCACAAGGGGGCGATGTTCTGCCCATTTGGGGTGTTGCTCCATTGCAACCGGAGCCATTATAGCACCTGAGGAGGAGGCCATGGAGCGATCCTCAGCGCCTGGGCCAACATTGCTCCAATGGAGCTTTGGTTGCAGGAGGGGAAGAGACAGAGAGGAAGGAGAGGGGGAAAGGTGTAGAAGCAGATGAACACTTCTCCTGTGGGCCCTGGCCAGTAATCAAACCCAGGACTTCCAGATGCTGGGCCAACACTCTACTGCTGAGCGAACCAGCCAGGACCAGAATTTGTATTTTGATCAAACTCTCCAAAAGATTATTTTGCACAGCAAAGTTTTAAAAACTGCTGTTACAATTGTTATTAAAGCCCAAGTACTATGTCTAAATTAAAATCGCTTTCCTCAGACACCTAACACCCCCTGTTATTTTTCATTTCACTTTTTAGCTTAGCATGTTCTGTGTTTACCTTCTTTGTTGTCATTTTTATCTAGAATGTAAACTCCACAAAAACATGGATTTCTATTTCTTTTCTCCACTGCTGTCTCTCTCCACCAGCACCCACTGAGTGATCAACACACATTTGTTGAATAAATAAATGAAGGGGAGAGGACTGATCTGTTGAACCCTCTCTCCTCAGCAGACACCTACTGAAGGGTCTGGTCAGCACTGTAACTGGTCAATTATTAGGGCTGAGATACTATCAGCTCAAAAACATTTCACAACCTTTCTTGACTGTCATCCTTGCAAGATGTCTTAAGAAGTTACGCAAGCTTACACACAAACTAGCCATTCAGGAACCAAAGCTCAAAATAGTGAAATGAGCAATCAAAGGAGCCCGAAGTCTCTTTCCTCACAATACCAAACAGAGTTTCAGTGCTTCTTTGTGGTTGAGCTGTATTTCTCAAAGGGTGGTCTTCTATCAACAGCATCACTTGAAAATGTGTTAGAGATTCAAATACTTATACAGAATCCCAAACCTACTAGATCAGAAACCCTGGGAAAGGACCCAACAATTCGTTTTAACAAGCCTTCCACATGATTCTGGTGCACTCTAGAGTTTGAGAATCATTGAGTTAGGACAATAACCCAGTGTTAAAATGGAAAAGTTATTTCTAAGAAAAAAAAATGCACCGAATAATTGTCACTAATAATCAACACCAGGAAAGAATTTCCTAAGATTATTAGCTGGTATCACAGCAATAGAACATAATGTACTAAAAGGCTTGGTACAATTTCTGTCTCACAATAAATGCTGAAGAAGAAGAAGAAGAAAAACCCACTAGGAAGAACGGATGACAGAACAAGAAAGTATCAACAGATATTAAAGAAGAGGGCAGCAGAAGTACAGTGTGTCCATAAAGTCATGGTGCACTTCTGGCTGGGACTGATCTGTTCATAATGCTGAACCCGAGTACAGCTCAATTTTGGGCCAATAAATATGACTTAGTTTTTCAGTTTCCAAATACAACTTATGAAGAAAATGATTGCGTGGTTCTTTCCTCAGGAGCAGTACTCATCACATTCTCTTTAATGGGCTACAAACTCATGGACAATCACTAACTAACCTCCCCTATGACCACCATGCGTGAATTTGCTTCTCATTAGTGAAATGTCCCTGTTATATACAAATTTCTCCAGGGAATAATTTAAGGAATATAAATTTGCCGAGTCTGTCACTGGGCATAATGGAAAGTGCTCCTTCTAATCTTTCTAGCAACATTAATTTAATCACCCAGAATAATCTCTGAAATACAATAAATGGGCTAAGATTTTCAGACAATAATATCATGAATAGAAATCTTCCAAAATAGTATGTTTTTCTTACATAATTACCAGTTGAATAATATACTTTTGTTAAAAGTATTTCTAATCATCAATATACAATTGAGTGTCTCAGAGTAGACAGATACAAAGTATACTTATCTCCCTCTTGGAAAGAAGGAAATGTTTAAAGAATGCATATAAAGGAGACATAGAGAATCACAGTAAAACATCCCTTGGCCCAAACCAGTAATCATTCAATTAAGTAGCTAATAGTACTCAACCATATTACAATTAATTGAGTCACTTTTCTTTGCTCATTCTATTGAGGCACTTAAATACACACAGCTGGTTTACAATTCTTTTTGTACTAGCAATGGTAGGAAATATGATTGAACCAGGGCAGCCACAATCATGTATCTAAGCCCTGCATTCATTTATCTGCTCATTCAGTAAAAGCCTGAGTCCCTACCATACCCCAGGGACTATGGGGAATCTGATGTTTTGTAAGTACATAAACAGTCCTTCCCCTATACAGACGCTACAAACACTGTACCAGCTCTATTTTGTGTTGTTCAGAAAGCAAAATCATGATAGGAAAGTCAAAGCGTATGGGATGCTTTTGCCTTTCAGAAACTCATTCTGTCATCCTCTTATAGAAACGTCCTTCTTTTTGCTTGTGGACCCAGAGCTACCTTGTTTCCAACTTAATTGGTTTGACTTGGGCTGACTTCTCTCCTTGGTGCCAGAAATGGTCACATGACCCAGGCCCAGTCTACCAGCATATTCCCTTCCTCAAGATTGGCTCATATTGGGAATATGACACCAACTGTACTAACAAGACTCATGTGGGATTGACATTAGAAATCCAGGAAAACAGAAGCTTTATCTGCTGAAATCGCTAGTTTTTTGATGATGTAAGCTAGGATCTCTGAGAGTTTCCACAGTGAGAGAATCTCTTGGTGGAAGGAAGCAATGAAGCATGGGATGGAGAAAATAATAGTGTAGATCACATCATTTGATCATTTCTTTTGGATATAACCATGCCTGAAGCTAGAACTCACCTCAAGATTTAAATTAGAAGACACATATATCATTCTGGGAGAAGATATTCACCCAATGATACATGAGGTAAAGGGTTAATATCTAAAATTTATAAAGAACTTATATATAACTGAATACCAAAATATAATCTAATTAATAAATGGGCAGAGTACCTGAACAGACACCTGATAAATAGAAAGATGCTCAATGTCAGTAATCATCAGAGAAATGCAAATTAAAACCACAATGAGATATCACCTCACACCTGTCAGAATGGCTATCATCCATAAATCAACAAAGAAAAAATGTGGGTGAGGATGGGGGGTTGTTGGTGGGATTGCAAATTGGTGCAGCCACTATGGAAAACAGTCTGAAGGTCCTTCAAAAAATTAAAAGTAGAACTACCTTATGACCCAGCAATTCCATTTCTGGGTATATACCGTATTTCCCCATGTATAAGATGCTCCCATATACAGTGTGTCTGTAAAGTTTTGACCGGCCAAAACTGCACCAAGACTTTATGGACACACTGTATAAGATGTACCTTAATTTGGGGGCCCAAATTTTGAAAAAAAAAAGTATTACATAAAGTTACTGAACTCAAGTTTTATTCATCATAAAAATCATACAACTCATCACTGTCAAAACTCCCATCCATTAGCTTGTTCTCACCTGTGTCTGATGATGAATCACTATCTTCAACAATGAGCACAAAAATAAGCATGAAAAAGTAGGAAATCCAAGTAAAAAAATCTACAACCACTGTGTAAGACATATCCAGTTTTTAGACCCCAAATTTTTTGGAAAAAGGGGTGTCTTATATACAGGTATTGATCGACTTACGACCTACGCAACTTTACGACCACAATTGCTAGCCACAACTGCTCCGCGTCTGGCAGCGCAAACATTGCCCAGCTGGGCATATGACAGTGCGGACCAGCTTCCGGCAGTACTACCGTCTCCGCGTGCACCATTTCAACTGTTATCCCAGACTCGGTACAGCAACTTGTGTTTTGTGTCTTCGATATTTTTCATCAAACATCATTTCACAGTACTGTACATATAGCCTACTCAACTTACAACCAAATCGTGTTATGACCTGTCTGTCGGAACCAATCATGATCGTAAGTCGAGCACTAGCTGTATGGGGAAATATGGTATCCAAAATATCCAAACCACAAATTCAAAAAGATACACGCACTCCTATGTCCACTGCAGCAATATTTACAATAGCTCGGATTTGGAAGCAGCCCAAGTGCCATGAATACACAAATAGATAAAAGAGAGGTGGTATGTATGTTCAATGGACTACTACTCAACCATAAAAAAGAATGACATCTTGCCTGACCTGTGGTGGCGCAGTGGATAAAGCATCGACCTGGGAACTCTGAGGTCGCCAGTTCAAAACCCTGCACTGGTCTGGTCAAGGCACATATGGGAGTTGATGCTTCCAGCTCCTCCCCCCTTTCTCTCTCTCTCTCTCTCTCTCTCTCTCACTGTGTCTCCTCTCTAAAATGAATAAAATAAAAAGAAATTAAAAAAAAAAAAGAATGACATCTTACCATTTGCAACAACACAGATGGACCTAGAGGGTATTATGCTCTCTGAAATAAATCAGAAAAAGACCAATAACATGTGATTTTACCTATATATGAAATATAAAGAAAATAAACAAAACAGAAACATACTCATAGATAACAAAGAACAAACTGAGGGTTGCCAGATGAGAGGGGTGTGGGTGGTTGGGTGAAAAGATTAAGGGGTGAACGAATTGCCAGTTACAAAATAGTCCCAGGGATGTAAAGCACAGCGTAAGCAATGCCATCAATAATTGTAATAATTAAGTATGGTGCTAGGTGGGTGCTAGGACTGTCAGAAGATCACTCTGTGAATTGTAGAATTGTCTGACCACTATGGGGTACACCTGAAATTAGTATAACATTGAACATCAACTCTAATTGAAAAATAAATTTAAAAATAAGCCCATCCCTTAAATGAATGTGCTGGACTTAGAACTCAACATTTATATTTCTTTTGAGAAGTTTTAAATTTAAATTTATTGATTTCAGTGAGAGAGAGAGAGAGGGGGGAAAGAGAGGGGAACGTTGAGTTGTTCCTGGATGTGTCCTGGCAGGGGACCGAACTGCCAAACCCTATACTTTGGAACAATGCTCTAACCAACCAAGCTAACCAGCCAGGGCCACTTATATTTCTAAATGTAGTACTCACCAAAACAACCAATATGTCAGCTCCTTCCCTTCTTCCCTGCATTTGTATTTCTATCAGCAACACTTAGTTTCCAGATGTATGTACTCAAAAATTTTCAGCAGAATGTTCAATGTGAATTGGCTAAAATTTCACTTTGTAACACTGTATTGAGTTTCCACTAAGACCAATGTCTAATTCTGGGAACTGCCTACTAATTAAACAATCTCGCTCTATGGGTTTGCTCTAATCGTGATGCTTGATTCCAATTAATACAGTACAGCAGGGAAACACTGTAAAATTTCTTTGCAAAAAGAAAAAAAAGGGGGTGGTGGTGGAGCAGATTGGGTCCATAATGCTACTGGTTGGAACTGTATTCTTAATTGGTTTTTTCCCAACAGCAAAATGTGCCCCCTCTGTGGATTGCCTATGCTTGTACTAACTATGTAAATATATCTGTGATTGATTTTTAAAACAGCACACCAGGGCATATTCAGCCCCTGAACAAGAAAAATATCATCCAACTGTAAATATCCAATGGAGCATTGAAACTGTTTCTTCTCTGCCTTATGTAATTGAGGACCCAGAGAGAAGGAACATTTCCCCAAATCTGGCTTCCCATTAGAATGAATAAATGTCAACTGGAAACCCGGGAAACAAAAATGCCATTATGAGGTTTTCTGAAATATAAAATATTCAGAAATCTCAGCCGCGCAGGAAGAATTCCTGAAACTGCCTGGCTTGAACCTTTCCAGCTTGAACCTCCAAATGAATGCGTTCAAAGTTTCCAATGCTAAGTGTGCATTGTTATGCATGCATTCTTATTCCCAAATCAAACACACTCTCTGGGTTTCCAGTGATAATGGCATCGGATGCCTATTAATACAGTGTTGTGGGAAAAGCAATCTGTTGGATGAGCAGTTCTCAGAACCACAAACTGAGGGCACAACACTGTTGCCAGTTGTTGGCCAATGTGGATATTATTTTCTCATCCTCATTAAAATAGAAACAACAACGCATGCTACTGAAGTTGGTCCACACTGGTCAGTGTGGCATTTCATAATATCTGGGAAGAAGAAAAGACTAGATGATGCATTCGAGAATGCTCCAGCACTAGAATAATTTTTTAAGAGAAAGAAATCCTTACTGTGTATGCTATTCAATAGTGCTCGTTCGTGTATAACTTGGGCTGCAACCATGTCACAGAGGAGTGGGTTTCTGTGTGCATTACTCCCGCAATGCCCATCACGACTTAGTCATATCTGGGGCCATCTTTTTTCTGTGAATGCATAGCCATATCCTCCTCTGTTGCTTCTTGGAGATTCCCGTCTGCAGGGGAAGTAATACAAGGAGTGTCCCTCTTTGCTCTCATCACTTTGGTGTATATTTTCCAAATAATAAGATGATTTTGAACTAGCATGAAAGAGTCTTTCTTCATAAAAAAAAAAATAAATCTGAGGGTACATGCACTTTTCCAACGCTTTCCACAACTACTGTCCTCAAAACAATAGAGGGAATAACTCTCATGGTTCTGAGAAGCAAACACCGCCCACAGCATCCTTCCCTGCTCCCGATATTTTTTGGTTTTATAAAAATGTAGGTAAGCCTGACCTGTGGTGGTGCAGTGGATCAAGCGTTGACATGGAATGCTGAGGTCGCTGGTTCAAAACCCCAGGCTTGCCCGGTCAAGGCACATAGGGGAGTTGATGCTTCCTGCTGCTCCCCACCTTCCCTCTCTCTCTGTCTCTCTTCTCTAAAAAGAATAATAAAAAAAGACACACCCTTTAAAAATGTAGGTAAATTTGATATGCAAAAACTGAGTGATTTCTGCGTTTATTATTGAAGCTCTTGAATAAATTTTTCATGTTTGCTAGTTTTATGCATCTCTTATTTTATGAACTGTCTATTTATATATTTTGTCCATTTAATCATTGAGCTATTCTGGGTAAGTATTTCTTATTATGTCACGTTAACAAGTATGAAAAGAGTAGAGATTTAATATGGGAGGAAGTTGGAAGAAACATCTGTTGCATATATGCTTTAAGCATTGAATTTGCTAACAACATAATCGAAATTTGAAATAGAAGCTATTAGCTAAATATTTACATTTTCATTAATGGTATCTACAACTCTATATTTGATTTTCCACGTTATTTTTATTTATATAGAGTTGGGCATAAAAGGTTTATAGTTGTGACTATGTGAAACACAGTTTATTCTTATATTATTATTTATTAATTAATTACAGTACTATCTTCCATAGGAACAACTATAAACCTACTTTTGCCCCACCCTATATAGTAAAGGCCGCAGAATTGAAAACTCGGGACAATGTTGCAGGTTTATGAATATTTGAAAGAATTTAGGACTCTTTATGTTTCTTAACTACTGATAATAGACTAGAATCGCTGATACAGGTTATGCCCACTCTAGCTACATGCAGAACCCCAAGTCAGGAAACACCCTCCAGTTCTGGTTTTCTCAGCCTTGGCACTAGGGCCATCTGGAACTTTGTTTTGGGGGCTGTCCTGGGTGTCACAGGGTGAGCAGCATCGCTGGCCTCCACTCACTAGATGCCTCCTGACTGCCAAGTGCTCCCTTGAGGGACAAATCACCACTGTTTGGGGTTCGAAAACCACTGGTCTCATTTATACAAAGGACAGAAAATTTTTTGCAGTCTTCAAAATGGCAACTCAGTCTCTACCATAGCAAGTCATTTGCCCTAATGCAAAGGAAACATCAGAGGCAAGTAACTGGATGCTAGAAGGGACACCAGAGAGGAATGTTGCGTCTATTTCACTGTTAACTTTCAAAAAGTTAACTATGTTACACTGCTCTGTGGTTATACTGCCATGAAAACCATGAGTAAAATAAATAATAAAATAGCCTGACCAGGCAATGGCACAGTGGATAGAGCATCGGACTGGGGCACAACAGATCCAGGTTTGAAACCCTGAGGTCACCAGCTTGACCGCAGGCTCATCTGGTTTGAGCAAGGCTTACCAACTTGAGCCCAAAGCCGTTGGCTTAAGCAAGGGGTCACTCGGTCTGCTGTAGCCCCCCAGTCAAGGCAGCACATATGAGAGAAAGCAATCAGTGAACATCTAAGGTGCCGCATTTATGCGGTGAATTGATGCTTCTCATCTCTTTTCCTTCCTGTCTGTCCCTATCTGTCTCTGTCACAAAAAAATAAAAATAAAAATAAAATAAAACGCAACCTATAATTGCCAAGAGGCTAGGTTTGTACAGTGTTTGTGAAACTGCTACAAAATAATGATTTCACAAAGATACGTGACTCCAGTTTCACATCCCACAAGGTCTCCCTCTTATTCACTCCAAACGCCCAATCCATTACCAGGTCTCCTTGATTTTACCTGACAAAAATGTACTTTGACCTTCTTTATTTCTGTGTCCTTTAACACCCAACCAGATCGCGCCTTTGCCGTGTGTCTTGAGGTGTGCGCTTCCCAAGTAAATTCCTTGTGTTCATCCCCGTTCCACTCTGATCAATGCAAGCAAGAGCAGCCAGACAAACTTTGGAAAACTTGTCATTCCAATCCTGTTAGTCTTGCATATGCCTAGAACTTCTCAATAATGTCCCAATACCTAAAGAATGAACGCATGGCTCTTACCTGACTTTGTGTCCACTCCTCATGTGACTGGATCCTCATCTTTAAGTTTCAGCTCTGGCATCACCTTCTCTGATGGTCTAATCAGATGCTTTCCCCCCTTTTGTCAACTTTCCTATACCAACCTATTCTTTTCCTGCATAACAGATATCTCAGTCCAATGCTTCATTTACTATGGACTTAAACAATTGTATGCATAACGCCCAGCCCACAGATGTGACAGTAAGTCCTACCACAGCATGAGTGAGACACAAACGACTGGGTATATGAGTGATTGCGCCTTGATGCCCCTTACATCTCTTACGCATAACAGAAAAAGCGAGCTTGCCTGTAAATCTAAATATCCCGCCTGACCTGTGGTGGTGCAGCGGATAAGGCATCGACCTGGAATGCTGAGGTTGCCAGTTTGAAACCCTGGGCTTGCCTTGTCAAGGCACATATGGGAGTTGATGCTTTCTGCTCCTTCCCGTCTTCTCTCTCTCTTTCTCTCTCTTTCCTGTCTCTCTAAAAATGAATAAATCCAAACATTAAAAAAAATAATTAAACATCCTTCGTTGAGGTTAAAACCACCTAATTATCCCAGAGGAAAAAGAAATATACAGCCTGCTCTTAAGGTAGAGGCAGGGGATACAGGAGAGCTTCTTCAAAGGGTGAAACGGATCTACTATCTGCCACCCGAGTATTCTCCTCTGTCCTTCTGTTACTCACCAAAATTTTATTATGCTGTGGTCAATCAACACTCCCCAGCAGATCCTGGAAAGGTAAACAGGCCAGCTCAGAGAGCCCACAGCCCTTTCTGCATTTTTATGTCCTTCATTACAACAAGTGGGCTATTTTTATACCTGTTAGCTGCTCACAATTGGCAAAACCTCAGGCTTGGAATAAAATATGACAAGGGCCAACAGAGGTAACAATAACATTGCTTGTGCTGCAGCCAGCTTGCCATTAATAACAGTGGGAAGAGGGGGTGAGGAAGAACCAGGGAGGAAGGGGGGAGGCGGGGAGGGTCTCCTGGGCTGGACGGTCAGGTAAGGTTACCTGGCCAGTCCAGCACTGTGACTCATCTCATTCTCGCTCCCCTCCACCCTTGGGCCTGAAATTCTTCAAGATATTAAATCTTAGACTTAGAGAATTCTCTCAGCCTGGCAGGGTCTTACAATTCATGAGGCCAAACAACTGTTAGGTATTTATTTCTTAAAGAAAATATAACCAGTTATTTTGAAATTTACGAAGTTCTTCCACAACAGTATGTTTGCACATGGGAGAAAAGAGGCTTCCACAAGGAGGTGCCTTGCTTTGTGGATGAATAACAAAAATCTGCAAATCATATAAATGCACATCATACAGGAATGTCAGCCTCGTGGAGGGCTGCTACATCACTATTATTAATTTCACACATCAATGGGCTACCTGATGTTTTATTATTATTTCTACATATCTATTATACATTTTAAGTGGACTTACCATCCCTTTTCAATACCGAAATATAAACCCAGGAGGCAGAGACCTTGTGCTCAAAACAGTGGGGGGCGCATAATAGGCACATGACAGATGTTTGTCACCATTAACAAAATGCCGTAAATTTTAAATGCAGACAATTTTAGAACTGCTATAGGGATTGTGTGGTGCATGAGGATCTGGGAAATCTAGTATTTAACTTCCCCACCCGTGTGGCATTGAAGGACCGCCCAGGAAGAGGAGACAACTGAGGCTGAGTGCCAAGCTGCCAAGTTCCTCTAAGCAGGAACTTACTGACCCTGATGGAAAGTTGAAAACGGTGGTGGAAGTTTTGAAATTCAAAGCCTTTTATACAAGCCAATAAATATTGTCATAGTATTCTTTCATAATTTTGACCTGCATCTGAGCAAGCTCTTCGCTACCTAAATGATGACACCAAGATGCCTTTTAGAATAAGACAGACCAGTCCTGAAGGTGTTGAGCCTTCCTATAAACAGAAAGACTCCATGCTAACTTGAGAGAGAGAGAGAGAAAGAGAGAGAGAGAGAGGGAATATGGCTGGTGCTCAGAGCTGGTTGGCATATAGAAGATTGCAGAATGAAATGGTTTTGAGAGTAGGTCCTGCTCAATTGGGTTGAGACCACTTGCTGTAAGTCAAAGACCTTGGGCTCTGAGGCTCGGTGCCCCTACCTTAAAGAATAGGCATAATATCTCAAACTTACTCAAGGTCATTTTAAGAATTGAATTTATGCAGTGTTAAATAAATTATAGTTATGTGTTTTTTTCTGAGGTTCAGACAAGGAGATTTACATTCTGAAGGTCTACTGAGTATTGCTACATTTTCAAGCCATCTACTAAACCAGTATGGCACCTCAATGATGACATATTGCACAGAAAGGGCCAACACAATGGGGTAGGGAGGATTCTTACAAACTTATTTTTATTCCTGAAAAGTCATTCAAAGCATGCCAGTGAGGACAGAGTATTTTGTCCCTCCCAGTCCTCGTCTCCTTTTTCCCCTGGAATTTGGCACATGGTGAACCTAGGAAAAGAAAATGAAGCTTTTGGTAATGAAGAAGAGGAGACAGACACATAACTTTAAAGCATCATCCTGTGCAAGGAGTACAGAAGGACAGTGGGCAAGTAGGCACCGCGAAGACCTGACTTCATTTACTTTTCCGTGCTCCCTGCACGTGTTTTATGTGCGTCACTCTAATAAAGATGTTTTAGCATGCCTCTCTGCTACGTGAATATGTACTCACTACACACGTGCTCTGCAACAATATAATATGTCCACTAGACATTTTAAAGGGATGAGAAGAAGAAGCAAAGAAAAATCCTGGCATCTTCTGTTGTATCAACAGGTATCTTGTGCATATCCTGGGACCAGAGTGTCCCACAGTGAAGAACACCGTTGTACGTAATCCTCTGAGACCTTCCCACCCCCAATAGAGTGCTTCCCCATTTTCCCCATTCGTGCTGAATCATGGAAGGCCGAGCTGGGGGAGCAAGGGGTTAAGACAAGATGTTAAGTCTGCCCATACATATGTTTCTATTTGGCTCGTTATTTGTTGGTTTGTTTTAGGGTCAACATTCTACCATCAGGACATTTCTTTTACCTCAAGCAGTAGCAAGACTGAAAACACTGGGTCCCGTGTTCCACATTGTTGAACCTGAGAGGGAGTCATACACGACCCTTACACACAGTCCTTGCCAAACTTGCTTCTCTCTTTTACAAAACCAGCTTTTGAGTTTTCAACGCCTTATAGACTGTGGGGTCCCAGGGCCACCACAAATCAAGAAGAACATGTCTAACACGGGAGAAATTTCTTGGCCACCCAAGACTCCTGTCGCATGTCTGTTGGAGAAGCAGGAGGATGGTGGAGCTGAAGCGTGTGACAGCCATTCTGGGTGGTCAGCCACCATGCTTCCTGCTCACTGTACTCTCCCACTAAAACTCCCACTAAAGTCAGGAGAAGGGAGAAGTTGAATTTCTTTAACCTAATGTTTGTGTTTGTCCAACAAAGAGCACGACTAGCTTGTCACAAGAGCATCACACAGAGGAAAATGAAAATTGACATCCCCGTTAAGAACTTATTATAAACCAAGTGCAAAAAGTTAATGAAAACCCTACAATCAAAAAACAAAACAAAACATAAAAACATGACTGCATATAAAGTTCCGTGTTTCCCAACCTGGTTGCAACCATCTGCCGATACGTGCATGCTGGGGTTGGGTGGCAACAGCCACCCAGACTAAGGATGGTTGACGGACTGTTTCCACTTCACTATAACACAAGGTCATAAAGCAAACAAGCAGCAGCCTATAGTTATTCAAATTTTTGAAACATTGGTTTATTATAAATGTTTGCATTAATTTTTATTTTAAAAAATAGCCTTGAAAGAGGATTTCTCTGAATGGCTGAGGTTTTAGGGATTCCCAGAAATGTTGTGTGCCACCCCCTCACCCTGGTCCTTGGTGGCCCCTGGTTCCTGGCCTCCCTCTCACAGTGGGGGCCCCAGCATCATCACACACCAAGGCCATTACAACACCTTGGGGATGCCTGGGGCGAGGGGTCAGGGAAGGGAGGGCTGGGCTGCAGGACGTGAGTGGCCCACATGTTGGTAACCTTGAAATTAAGTCAGATCGGCACTGAGGACAGAATTGGGTCTCCCCTGTTACCTCTGTTCCCAACCAGAGCAGGACAACCTTATAAATGCAGCAGATCTCAAGCTATTAATTTTAGCTTCAGAGACCTTTGGGTATTTTCTATTTTTACTTTTTATCAATTTTTCTCACTTTTCTGGGAGCCTGAGATAACCCCCAAGTGACATATCCTTCCTCACCAGCAGTGACTACTTTCCCATCTTTCAAAACTCCAAAGCCAGATTTTCCAAGTGTCCCGCATGGCAAATGCCCAAGATGCCTCTTCCCCCTTGGCAGAAGGGGCGCTAAAAATTCTCTTCTTCTAGGTCAGCAACTTTCAACCATTTTCATCTCATGGCGTATAAACAAATTACTGAAATTCAGCAGCACACCAAGAAATACATTCTTTCCCAATCTGACCGAAAAAACCAGGTATCATTGTGATTTATTCAGACCAGATTGTTATTGTTGTATTGACTGTTGCCTTTTTTTTTTTTTTTTTTTTTTTTACAATCTAAGGAAAAAGAGGCCAGTGCTCCTGACTCATTAGTTGGGTCCCACATGTTTTAAAAATTCCTGTACACACCAGTTGAAATCACTATTGCAGCTGATCAGACCCATCGACAGGTCAGAGGAGAAGTGAATACAGCACAGGAGGAGACATGGGAAGGTCCCGTTACAGCGTTAGACACAACCGATTAGAAAGTTAGGCTGGTGGTGAGACTGCCCTGGTGACCCGAAGTGAGCCAAGTCACAGGCGGCGGAGAGCTGACAGTGTGCTGAGAGAGAAAACTCCCCTGCCATCAAATCTCTCCCTTTCGCCTGTCTTGGCATTGTTTCCTACTGACTTGCAAGTCAAAGGAGTCCGAGTCAGCCCACTGGGGATTTCGGCCTTTCTCTGTATGTCAGTTATTCTGCATTTGCTTTCCAGGAGGGAATTCTAAGGAAAGAAGGGAGTCTGGGACTTGTCACCCTGGACGAGGGCATGTAGTCAAAAGAAGGAAATAATTCTCAGTGTGTCCTGCTGTCCTCCCTCCCTTCCTGCCCCACGACCTCCCGTGATCCTCCCCACTGACCCAACTTCCCCTCTCCCCCTCTCCTGGGTAGAGAAACACCCTGGAAAGCAGGGGCCAGCAAGCTTTTTTTTTAATTAAGAGCCCTATATTACGTATTTTGGTTTTGCAGGCCATACGTCTCTTTGCAACTACTAAAGCAGTGGTTCTTAACCTTTTTGGAGGTACCGAACCCACCAGTTTCATATGCGCATTCACCGAGCCCTTCTTTAGTGATAAATAAAATATGATTTTTTTCCCCTAATTTAGTTTTGCCGATGTGAGACTAGAGTTGCTCAACTTGGCATTGCATATCATGCAGATAGGACGCTGACTCCCATCCCGTTCCGTGATACATGTGAACCCATGTTGTACATATTCGTCCGACCACTTTCTTTTTTTGCTCGACATATTTAGTATGGATTAAAATATTAAGAAGGAAACCACACGACGTACAACTACGACAGCCGTTGACTACTGTGCGCACTAAATTCCCCGCAGCACTGGTTGGCCAAGCAATGTAACGTGATCCTCTGCAGCAAGTGATGGCCAAGCGGGGTGTGTCATCATGACATTACACAAGTGTGTATTTACCTCTGCGGCAGAGGCTTCTCCGAACCCCTGAGACCGACTCATCGAACCCCTAGGGTTCTATAGAACCCAGGTTTAGAACCACTGTACTAAAGGTTGCCACTGAAGCACTCAAAAGCAGCCAGAGACCATACAGCAATGAAGGAGTATGGGCTGTGTTTAAAACAAAAACGGAACTTTACAAAAACCAGCCTTGGGCCACAGTCTGCCTTCCTCTGTCCTGAAAGGCAACTGTCATCAAAGCCCCCTTGACTCCTGACCACTAAAAACAAACAAGAAAGCAAGCAAATAAGCACCCTATGGCCGATAAATAGAAAGTCTTTAGCAGAAAGCAAGAAGGCTTGTTTCTTTGCAAGTGCTTTTCTTGTGGACCTCATTATAATGGGGAATTTATCTTTGGAGCTCCATGGGATTCTCACTGGAATGGACCGTTCAAAAACAAGTGGGATTTTGCTTCTGCTCAGAAAGGAAAACATTTACATTGGATTCCATCCTTCCTCTCTTAGACATAAGCTTTAAATCAAAAGCTGCCACTTGTTGTATTCAGTTACCACAGTGATGGTGGTGTTGCTGGGCATCAGCTCTCTGGAAAATACTGCAACGCACGGACATCCCCACTGCACCTGTTGCACGGTGTGCCCGGTCCACTGCAACATTCAGCAAGCTAACTTCAGACTGTGGGCAAGGGGAGAGCAGGAATTCATCCTGCTCTCTGGGACACGCCCCTTGGATCACAGTCTGTTTAGAGAAGTTGCTTCCCAGGACTGTTCTCCTTGGCGAGAGGCAAGTCATTCACACCTCTCTTTTATCCTTAAGCTCAAAGGCACACCAAAGTAGTTGTTTTTAGTATTTGGGGGTCAGGGATTACTTTATGCATTTTGAAAGCTATATACTACGCAAGTGACAAAAACAAATACACACATTTATATATAATTTTAAAAAGCTTAACACCCCCCACCACACACACACACAGGCCTAACCCCAGATCCCAGCATTAGAATTTACTACCTCCAAGAGATTATGGTTTTGCCTAGCATCAGTAAGAACAAAGCCAAGGTCTAGGCCAACACACATTCCCCATAAGCTCCGGGATCCCTCCAGACAGGATGGCAGGGTGCCAACCCCTCCCCCATCCTGGAAAGACCATGGAACCCCAGCCTCAAGGGCGGAGCTTTCCAGGGCAGGCTACACTCTGACTCAACCTCCCTACCCTGATGCTCGCCAAGAACACCCTGGAAATGGCACTTTCTCAAAGATACTCATCCCTTGACTCCTCACACGGAGGACAGTAAGGACAGTTGTTTACCTTTGTGGAGTAACTTAACAAGAGCTAAGATGGTCTCTGTCCAAAAAGCTGCCTCTATTAGAAATTCCTTATTTTAGCTTAATCCATTTTACCAATGTCAGTGATGGAGGTGACATGTTTTTCTTATTTGAATATGGCATGAGTCCAGTTGATATTAAAAAGAAATTTAGTGTTCATTTTTTAGGTAAAGCCTGAAGTCTGTATAAAGAAAAGAGTGTGGGCACGGTCTGTCCCACCTTCTACCGGACCATGGACTAAACTAACAAGAGCTAACATTTCTGGAGTGCTGTGCAGTTGAAAAAGTACTCTCACTGCATGAGATGATTTAGTCCTTTCTCCAGTCCTATCCAGTAGGTACCGTCACTGTTCCAATCATGCAGACTGGGAGAATGAGGCTCAGAGACATTCTTTGTATTACACAGCTAGTAAGTAGAGCATTGGAGATTCAAGCCCAGCTTCTCTGGCACCGGAGTATGAAGTCTTCTCAAAACCACATGCAGCACATACTTCATAGGTCTGAATTCCATTCTGGCCTCCACAAATAACTAAGTAGTTATGGAGAGGTCCCTCAGTTTTGGGGGTTCAACTCTAAAATTAAAAGTTGGGGGCAGCAGCAAGATGGTGATGGAGTAGGCAGACATATCAACTTCCATCTCCCAGAACCAAAGTGGATTACAACTTAATTTAAGAACCATCATCTGGAAAAACCAACTTTGGACAAAACTAAGAGGACTCTTTAACCAAGGATTACTGAAGAAGCCACACTGAGACTGGTAGGAAATGTGGAAACATGAAGAGGGCTGCCCAGCTCCCAGGTGCCTACAGCAACCTGGAGGGAATTGCCTGGCGGGAAGTGAGTTAAGCGAAGAGAGGAGGGTCCTAGGCCCCAGGACCAAAGCCCCAGCCTGCAGCGCCAGAGACTAGAAGAGGTGTATGGACAGTATTTAGCTGCAAAACGAGCCAGGATATTGTTTATGAGAAAGAGAGGGATTTCTCAGACCCAGGATTCTTCTTAAAGGAACTGCGCAGAAAACCTCTTTCACAACCACGGAAGCAGAGCAGAAAAAAGAAAAGAGACTGAAAAAGTCTGAGGAAACTCTAAGGGAGCTCTGCCACAACATGAGGAGAAATAACATCCGCATCAAAGGGGTTCCTGAAGAAGAAAAGAAAGAACAAGAAATAGAAACCTTGTTCAATCAAATCATAGCTGAAAACTTTCCTAAATTGATGCAGGAAAAGTCACACAAGTTCAAGAAGCATGAAGAATTCCATTAAAGAGAAACCCAAAGAAATCCACACCAAGACACATCATAATTAAGATACCAAAGATAAATGATAAAGAGAAAACATTAAAAGCTGCTAAAGAATAAAAGACTAATCACTAACTAACAAAGGAACCCCCATAGGGATGACATCTGACTTATCAACAGAAACACTTGAGGCCGGAAGGGAATGGCAAGAAACATTCAAAGTAATGCAGAACAAGAGCCTACAACCAAGACTAAGTTATCCAGCAAGGCTATTGTTTAAAATTGAAGGAGAAATAAAAAACTTCCCAGACAAAAAAAAAAAAACAACAAAAAAACCCCCCAAAAAACTCAAGAAATTTATTACAATCAAACCAATACTGTAAGAAATGTTAAGGGGCCAGCTGTATATAGAACAAAGGGGAAAAAAGATAGTAAAAGAGGAATATAGCTTTAAAGAATAAAATGGCAATTAACAACTACATATCAATAATAACCTTAAATGTAAATGGATTTAATGATCCAATCGAAAGCATAGGGTAGCTCTGTGGATAAGAAAACAGGACCCATATATATGCTGTCTACAAGAGACACATCTCAAAAGAAAAGATACATGGAGACTAAAGGTAAAAGGATGGAAAAAAATACTTCATGCAAATGGAATGAAAATGGAGCAATTCAACAGGAAGATATAACCATTATAAATATCGATGTGCCAAATATAAAAGCACCGAAATACATAAAACAGACTTTGATGGATATAAAGAGTGAGATCAACAGCAATACTATAATAACAGGGGATTTCAATACCCCACTAACATCTGTAGATACATCCTCAAGAAAGAAAATTAACAAAGAAACAGCAGACAAAAAGGTCACACTAGATCAACTGGATTTAATAGATATGCTCAGAACCTTTCACCGTAAAGCAGCAGAATATACGTTTTTTTCCAGTGCTCCTGGTACATTCTCTAGGATAGACCACATATTAGGGCACAAAAGAGGTCTTAACAAATTTAAGAAGATGGAAATCATATCAAGTATTTTCTCTGATTACAATGGCATGAAACTAGTAATCAACTACAACAGAAAAACTGAAAAATACTCAAACACATGGAAACTAAGTAGCATGATATTAAATAACGAATGGGTTAACAATGAGATCAAAGAAGAAATTTAAAAATTTCTAGAAATGAATGATAACAAGCGTGCAACTCAAAATTTATAGGACACAGCAACTTCCCCTTATTGAGAGGGAAGTTCATAGCACTACAAGCATACCTTAAAAAGCTAGAAAAGGCTCAAATAAACAACCTGACCTTGCATCTAAAAGAACTAGAAAAGAACAGCAAGTAAAGCCCAGAGGTAGTAGAAGGAAGGAAATAATAAAAATCAGAGTGGAAATAAATGACATAGAGGCGAAGGAAACAATACAGAGGATCAATGAAACAAGAAGCTGGTTCTTTGAAAAGGTAAACAAGATCAATGAACCTTTAACTAGACTCACCAAGAAAAAAAGAGAGAGGGCTCAAATAAAATTAGAAATGAGAGTGGAGAAATAACAACTGACACAACAGAAATACAAAATATAGTAAAAAAATACCATGAAGAACTGTATGCCAAAAAATTAAACAACCTTGGTGAAATGGACAAATTCCTTGAAACATATAATGTTTCATAAATCAATCTAGAAAAATCAGAAAACCTAAACAGACCGATGACAAAAAATGAGATCGAAACAGTTATCAAAAGAATCCCAACAAACAAAAGTTCTGAGCTGAATGGCTTCACTAGTGAATTGTACCAAAGATTCAGAGAATAACTAACTCCTATCCTTCTCAAGCTATTTCAAAAAATTCAAGAGGAAGAAAGACTTCCAAGCTCCTCTTATGAGGAGCATAATTCTGATTCCAAAACCAGGCAAATACAACACAAAGAAAGAAAATTATAGATCAATTTCACTGATGAATTCAGATGCTAAAATCCTCAACAAAATTATTAGCAAACCAGATCCAGCAATACATAAAATAAATCATACATCATGATCAAGTGGGATTTATTCTGGGGAGGCAAGGATGGTACAATGTTTGTAAATCAATCAATGTGATTTATCACATAAACAAAAGGAAGGAGAAAAACCACATGATAATTTCAATAGATGCATTAAAAGCATTTGATAAAATCCAGCACCCATTTATGATCAAAACTTTCAGCAAAGTGGGAATACAGAGAACATACTTCAACATGGGGTTTGTTAAAGGCCATCTATGACAAACCCACAGCCAACATCATAATTAATGGGAAAAAATGAAAAGCAATCCCCCTAAGATCAGGAACAATGAAAGGGTGCCCTCTTTCACCACTCTTAATCAACATAGTCCTGGAAGTCCTAGCCACAGCAATCAGAAAGAAGGAGAAATAAGAGGCATCTAAATTGGAAAAGAAGAAGTAAAACTATCATTATTTGCAGATGATATGATACTGTATATAGAACACCCTTAAGCCTCAGTCAAAAGCTACTGGACTTGATAAATGAACTCAGCAAGGTGGCAGGGTATAAAATTAATACTCAGAAATCAGAGGCATTTTTATACACCAACAATGAACTGTCAGAAAGAGAAATTAAGGAAACAATCCTCTTCACTATTGCAATAAAAGAAAAAGTACCTAGGAGTAAATTTAACCAAGAAGGTTAAAGACTTGTACTCGGAAAACTACAAAACATTGATCAAAGAAATCAAGGAAGATACAAACAAGTGGAAGCATATACCGTGCTCATGGTTAGGAAGAATAAACATCATTAAAATGTCTATATTACCCAAAGCAATTTATAAATTCAATGCAATACCAATTAAAATACTAATGACATACTTCAAAGATATAGAACATATGTTTCAAAAATTTATATGGAACCAAAAAGAACACAAATAACCTCAGCAATCTTGAAAAGGAAGAATAAAGTGGGAGGTATCACTATTTCTGATATCAAGGTATAGTACAAGGTCATTGTACTCAAGACAGCCTGGTACTGGCATAAGAACAGGTATATAGATCAATGGAACAGAACAGAGAACCCAGAAATAAACCCACACCTTTATGGACAACTGATATTTGACAAAGGAGGTAAGAGCATACAATGGAGTAAAGACAGTCTCTTTAACAAATGGTGTTGGGAAAATTGGACAGCTACCTGCAAAAAAATGAAACTAGACCACCAACTTACACAATTCACAAAAATATATTCAAAATAGATAAAAGACTTAAATGTAAGTCGTGAAACCATAAGCATCTTAGAAGAAAACATAGCCAGTAAGCTCTCCAACATTTCTCATAGCAATATATTTACTGATTTATCTCCACAGGCAAGTGAAATAAAAGGCAGGATAATTAAATGGGACTATATCAAAATAAAAAACTTTTGTACAGCTAAAGACAATATGAACAGAATAAAAAGACAAATCACACAATGGGAGAACATATTCGACAATACGGCTGATAAAGCATTAATAACTAAAATTTATAAAGAACTTGTAAAACTTAACACCAGGAAGACAAACAATCCAATCAAAAAATCGGCAAAAGAAATGAATAGACATTTCTCCAAAGAGGACATATGAGGGCCAATAGACAGATGAAAAAAATGTTCAACATCACCAATCATTAGAGAAATGCAAATTAAAACCACAATGAGATACTACCTCACACCAGTCAGAATGGCAGTGATTAACAAAAACAACACAGGATAGGTGCTGGTGAGGATGTGGAGAACGGGGCACCCTCCTGCACTGCTGGTGGGAATGCAGACTGGTGCAGCCACTGTGGAAAACAGTATGGAGATTCCTCAAAAAAGTAAAAATGGAACTTCCTTTTGACCCAGCCATTCCACTTTAAGGAATATATCCAAAGAACACCATAGCACTAATTCAAAAAAAGAAATGCACCTCCATGTTTATGGCAGCATTGTTCACAATAGTGAAGATCTGGAAACAGCCCAAGTGTCCATCAGTGGACGAGTGGATTAAAAAGCTGTGGTGCATATATACAATGGAATACTATGGGGCCACGAAAAAGAAGGAAATCTTACCTTTTGCAACAACTTGGATGGATCTGGAAACTATTATGTTGAGTGAAATAAGCCAGGCAGAGAAATAAAAATATCATATGACCTCACTCATTTGAGGAATCCAAGGAACACTGAGAACTGAGGAATTAAACCTGAAGGGAAGGGGGAACGGGGCTGTTGGGAGGGGGACAAAGGATATGTTGGGGGGAACACGGGGGAGGGGGATGCAGTCAGGGCAACACTAGATCTATGTAAACACAAGAAGTTAAATAAAAAAAGTCGCACTGACATAATGCTGAGTAAAAGTTGCAGACACAAGAGGAAAAAAAAAGTTGGTATACACACATCACAGTGGAATATTATGCAGCAATAAAAAAGAATGCAAGCTTGTCACTTGTAATGATATGGATGGATCTAAAGGGAATTATGTTAAGTGAAATATGTCAGACCGAAAGACAAATACCATATGTTTTTACTTATATGTGAAATCTGAACAAAGAAACAAAATAAAAACCGGCTCATGGGAACAGAGACCAAAGGGATGGTTACCAAAAGGGAGGGAGGGGGATATGGGAAAAATGGGAAGGGAATATAGTCAATAATGCTGTGCTATTTATACAGTGACCAATGATTACTAGAATTAGTGGGGCGATCACATTGTAAAGTATAAACATGTCAAATCACTGCATTGTACTCCTGAAACAAATATAACTAATAATAGACTGTATACCAACTACACTTTAAAAAAATAAAATACAAGTTGGAAGTAAGCAAACCTATTTTATAAAGTCTGACTTTGATTGCCTTTAATAGCACTATTGCCTTAGCTTTCTTTTTATATTATTGTACATTTCAATAAGTCACAAATAAAAACCAACAAACACAAGACAGCCTAATGATGTAATGTTAAACTGAACTCTCAAACTTGCTTTGGTTGAATTTCGCAGATCTCAATTTTATCACATGCCATTAGGGTTTCTCAACCCTATCAGGAGACCTAAGCCTTTATCAATGTAGTTCTATTCTCTCAGAGGTTCCTATTGGGTACTGTCTCTGGAGCTGGTTTTAGTGGGGCTGGAGAAGGAGGAGGGAAAAGAGGCTTGAGAATCCCCAGCATCACTGTGCAGGGTACCCCTCTCTGTATCCAGGGAAAGGGGGTCAGAGCTCTGCCTCAGGCTGGCCTCTAAAAACCTATTGGGAGACTTATGAACAGGGCGGATCAGAAGTAGTCAACACAGAGGTCAATCCATTGTCTAGCGAGTTGAACATCTTTGTTTGCCTTTTGCTGGTGATAACTTTATACTTTTCTTGAGATAATTAGGATAGAGATGGAAGCTTCAGAGCAGATAAACAACTCTGAAACCTAGGACAAGGGAGAAAACGAAGCAATGAAGGGATTTTAAGAGAAGACACGAAGTGGGAAGAACAGTGGGAACCCCCCAACCCCAGAAACAGAAAGACCTCAGTGGAATGGGATAAAGTTACTGTTATTCAGGAAATGATAATTTCTTAAGTGACTAATCAATTGTCAAGTTACCTGTTACCAAATTCACTCTGCACAATGACCAAATTTTTTGCTCCATAAGACGCATATTTTCCCCCCCAAAAATGGAGGGGGAAATGGTTGTACATCTTATGGAGCTAAAAATATGGCATTTAATTAAATATTTTAACATATCATTTGATTCAGGATATTTTTTTCTGATTTTCCTCCTTAAAATCCTAGGTGTGTCTTATGGTCAGGTGCGTCTTATGGAGCGGAAAATAGTGAGATGTGACATTCCAATCTTAGTTAGGAGGAAATGGAGCCTAAGAGAGTCCATGACTAACTTGCCGAAGGTTGCCCAGAAAGGAATAGAACTGGGCATGGGATAGAATATTTTCAATAACATTTTAAAATGTCAAAGAGATATGGTAGGCACTGTTTCATGACAACAGCATTTTATAGCTTATATTACTTACTACAGTGTTCTGCATAAGTTCAGGGCACTTCTTGGACCCTGCCATTGGATTCTGAGGATGTTTTGACTCCATGTTTATGAAAACATTACTAGCATCATGGTATGATTATCACCGGAAATGAATATTCTGCTAAGGAAGTGTGTTGGAGTAAACCACACTAAGCCAGTTTAACTTGACGACCCATATTCTACCCAGCATTATAAGTTATTGTTTTTCCCAGTTTCTTCCCTCTTCCCTTCCCTTCCCTTCCCTTCCCTTCCCTTCCCTTCCCTTTCCTTTCCATCTTTTTGTTGTGAAAGGCATTTTACCAGGATCAAGCCTTTTCTGTGTAAACTTCCTGGAGAGTTTTATAAAACATATGGATATTGGCAAACGTGATCTTTGAGTTTTCTTTTGATTCCAATAATTCTTTCAAGTACAATTTTCCTAGGTGAAAATTTTGCAGATCTTGGTCCATTTAATTTCTTGATAACTGTATCTATCAATGACAACTCCTTATTTATTAGATAAATGCCTCAGAGTTTGCTTTCAAGAGTAATTTGTAAGCAATTACCCTTGGATATTCCAGGATTTCTCCATTGTCAAGACCTAATTTCTTGGATTGCTTCTCCTCTTATTCTGAGTACTTCTGATACTATCATGCCCGTGCATTTGGTGATTTGTAAAACAAAGAAAAAATGTTGGAGTAAATATAGGGAGGTCACTTACACTTTGAGAAATGCATAATACACTATTATAATTAGTAATAAACATGCTTAATTTTAATGAAGGGGAGAAAGAAATATTTGTCTGAAAATGTTTCATGAGGGAATAAGCTCAAATACCAATTTATTTGGTTCAAATAGTGAACTGATAACCTAAAAAAGCAATGGGATATTTCACATTTCAGGCCTGTGTACACTGTTTTTGTATTTCTGGCTAAACACTGGAATGGGATAAATTACATTTAATGCAGTCAGCTTCTCAAAAAATCTGCAAACCCACCCTCCCTAATGTAGCGATTAGGGAGCAAAATCTCTTAAGACTTCTTCATATCCATCACTAATAATACTATACATTGATTTCACTTTAGAAGTTCCTGTTTAGTTTTTGTCTTCCACAAAGACTGAGTAGAGCTTAGCTATTTAGAGTACAAGCTTTAGAATCAGATTAACCCATATTTTAAAAAGAAGTAGCGACACCCCAATCATAACAATGAATGAGGGGTAAGGCTGGAATTCAGAGATTGGTGCAAAGTTATCATGTCAATCTCCCTTCCGTGATAAAGTTTATCAGCCAAGCCTGAAGACACTTGCATTCTCTTCCTCATCTACTGCTCTAATACAATGGTTATCGAGTTGCTCACTTCTCTCCATTTGTCTAATTCCCCAAATGCTGGTAGTGACTGGACACTCAAGAACAAGTAATCTCTAATCTAAAATTCTCTGTGCTCCACCCTCCAACTCTCCAACTGCAGGTTCACATAAATAATTTATTCATTCTTTCATTTACCAAACATTTATTTGATGTCTGCTATATTCCAGGCACTATTCTAAGTATAGGGGAAGTAATGAGCAAAACTGACAAAATTCTCTGCTTTATGGAGCTTAGAGTCCAGAATACCAGAGTGCTGTCTAATCTTGAATAATTGCTCAATCTTGGGGTTTCCAAACCTCATTCTCTGTGTCTATGGAAACATTTCAGTGATTCCCAGTTGACACTGGCTTAGGTTTTCTCTAGCAAATCTCAGAGCAACTCTGAGTTGAACACTATTAATTCACCCATTTTTCCAAAGAGGAAAGGGGATCCTTAAACTAGAGAAAAAGTTGTTCAAGGGTTCAGGAAATAGAAAGTGATAGCAACAGAAGTTAAACCCTGGGGGTATCTAATTCCAAAGACTATGAAAATAATGACAGTTATATTTCAAAACCTCTAAGGAAAATTTGTAGATATTTCCTCCCAGCAAATGCAATTTCTATGCTTCCAGAGAATTGCTCATGCGAACAAATTTAATTCCCAAACGGGTCGTCTATCTTTTCTCTCTGGTAGTTTTATTTTTTTTATATTTTAAAATTTGTATATATTGATTTGAGAGATAGAGAAGAAGAGGGAGAAAGGGAGAGAAGGAGAGTGGAGAAAGAGCGAGAAACATCCATTTGTTGTTCCACACACTTATGCATCCATTGGTTGATTCTTGTATGGGCCTTGATTGGAATTTCAATGTGTAACCTTGGTGTTTCTGGGACAACACTCTAATCAACTTAGTTGCCCAGCCAAGGCTGGACCCATTTGATATCATATTTGTTAATATTATCAGGAATCTCAGCAGAATAAAGCATCAATGCTGAAAAATGCTAAGCTTACTGTAGCTAATTTTCTGAAATTCTAATTTTTTCTTCAAAGTTCAAGTTTTATCATTTACAACAAAAACAGTGAGTTATTTCCTTGAAGTGACAGGCTTACTTTGTCCACTTACAAGGAAGTCTTTGGCAAATTTACAAGTCTGCATAATCACTTTTTGCACGGTGCTCCGTGCAAAAAAAGCAGCTAGTTCAACTTGTAACTCAAATAATCGCACAACTGTTTTCCCTGGAGACAAGTATCATACTTCAGTATTCAGCAGAAGGGCTCTTTGTGTACCTTTATACAGATTATTGAAAAATGAGTACTCAAGATTCAACATTTAACAAAATTAGTAATTCTTACTGATTCATCAAAGATGTTCTTAATTGAAAGTGGTATACTAAAGGTGTGTGGTGGAGAATAATACAGTAATAACATGGCTGCTTGTAAGGCATCATTCATTTTACCAACATTGCTTTTGCACCATTAATGTAAATGTCATCTCAGCGAAAAAGGCAAACACCATGTTAGTATTGTCACAAAATTTGGTTTTTACCCTGTGAAACCCCGACAGTGGTTTTAAGATCCCCAGGGAGCCTGACCAGGGGGTGGCACAGTGGATAGCGCATCGGACAGGGATGCTGAAGACCCGGGTTCGATACCCCAAGGTCGCCAGGTTGAGTGCAGGCTCATCTGGTTTGAGCCAAAAGCTCACCAGCTTGGACCCAAAGTCGCTGGCTCGAGCAGAGGGTTACTCGGTCTGCTGAAGGCCCGCGGTCAAGGTACATATGAGAAAGCAATCAATGAACAACTAAGGTGTCACAACAAAAAACTGATGATTGCTGCTTCTCATCTCTCTCCGTTACTGTCTGTCTGTCCCTATCTATCCCTCTCTCTGAATCTCTCTCTGTTTCTGTTAAAAAAAAAAGAAAGAGAGAGAGGGAGGGAGCGAGGGAGGGAGGGAGGGAGGGAGGGAGAGAGGGAGAGAAAGAAAGAAAAAAAGAAAGAAAGAAAGAAAGAAAGAAAGAATCCCCAGGGATCCAAAAACCACATTCTAAGAACCACTGTTTAAAATTTAAACATATATCTACCCTATGACCCAGCAAATTCATTCCCACATTCCTACACAAAAGAAATAAACATGTACGCTGACCCAAGTACCAACAAGGAAGTTTATACAACCTCATTCAAAATTGTTTAGAAATGTAAACAAACCAAAATTATCTTTCAACAAGAGGATAAACAAATCATCATATCAATTTAGAACGGAATGATATTATACAATAAAGAAAAATAAACAACTTATAGATGTAACAACTCAATGTTTCTGTCTGAAACACTGTGAGGGAAGCAATACATAAGTGAGAATATGCTGTTTGGTTTCATTTATGTAAAATCTGAGTACAGAAAAAATTGATCTATGACGGTAGAAACCACAACCTCTGGGGCCTGAAGAGGCTGAAGGGAAATTTCTGGGGGAAAGAAATGTTCTCTATCTCACTTGGGTATGCAGCATTTTCAAGCCTTGATGAATTGAATGCTTAAGATTTGTACATTTTACTGTATGTTAATTATATCTCAGTGAAACAATAACAGTTTTTAATCTTAAAATAAAAAAGCATATAGACGCCTTGAATTTTTATGTTATGCCTTCTCAACTAGCAAAAGCATAAAACTTGACAATGGGCACTCAATCAGCACTTCCTGAATGAACAAATGTGTACAAAACTGGAAAGCAAATGAGCACTTCCCACGTATTTGAGGCATTTTCACTACTTGATAAACTTATGGTTTTGCAAAAGATAATTATTAGAAAAGAAATCTCAAAGTGACAGAATTAAGTGTTCAAGTTACAAGTTTAGAAAAATAATCTAAAATTAGAAAACAGACAAAAATAATAAATATTAGATATTAATACAATATAATATAGAAGCTCAATATGGCCAAAAGTTGGTCCTTTGAAAAAAATAAACCTCTGGCATGATGAGAAAAAATAAAAAGTATTATGAATGAAAACAGGACATAATGACAGAAAAGGTAGGGTTTTGAAAGGAGCCAGGAAAAAACACAGCCAACAACTACTATATATGCTAACAATTTTGAAAACCTAAAAGAAATACCTAGAGGCCCTGGCCAGTTGGCTCTGTGGTAGAGCGTTGGCCCAGCATGTGCAAGTTCCGGGTTCTATTCCCAGCCAGGGCACACAGGAGAAGCACCATCTGCTTCTCTACCCTTCCCCCTCTCCTTTCTTTTTGTCTCTCTCTTTGCCTCTTGCAGCCAATGCTCCATTGGAGCAAAGTTGGCCTGGGTGCTGAGGATGGCTCCATGGCCTCCACCTCAGGCGCTAGAATTGCTCCAGTTGCACTGGAACAATGCCCCAGATGGGCACAGCATCGCCCCCTAGTGGGTTTACTGGGTGGATCCCAGTTGGGCACATGCAGGAGTCTCTCTGCCTCCCTGCTTCTTACTTCAGAAAAATTAAAAAATATATATATACAAAACCCCTAGAAAGAGAGCTTACCAAAATGGACTCGAGTCTGTCCCCCTTGCCCCAAAACAAATAGACAGTTGATGTTATAAAGGTTACCAAAATTTCAAGAAAAGATCCAGATTTCTGTTTTTTTTCAAATAACGGAAAAGGACATACAGGTGAGTATGAGCCAGACACCAAATCCAGAAAAATGGTCTGAGAAAGAAAAATTAGGGAACCAATATTCCAATATAAATTTTAAAATTCCTTTAAAACACCAAAGTGACACTGAGGTCACCAGTTCAAAACCCTGCACTGGTCTGGTCAAGGCACACATGGGAGTTGATGCTTCCAGCTTCTCCCCCCTTTCTCTCTCTCTCTCTCTCTCTCTCTCTCTCTCTCTCCTCTTTAAAATGAATAAAAAAAAAACACACCAAAGTGAACTCAACAGTGTAATATATATAATAAAAAAAGAGTATATTAGAATAATTACATATAATATTTATGTAATATATGCCATATATTATAATAAAATAAAACAGTATAATATATAATAACCATAATGAAATTAAGTTTATCTCTATTATGCAAGAATGGCTTATTACTAAAAAATTCGTAAGTGCTTTTCACAACAATAACAGATTTAAAGAAAATAATTTATATGGTTTTCTCAGCTCATACCAAAAAATCGTGACAGAATTTAACATTTATTTAGGAAAAAATAGTTACAATTTCTTATTTAATTAAGAACAAAAGGTCCTTACCCTGATAAAGAGTATCTACTGAAAAACTGACTACCTCAAACATCATCATAAATGTTGAAATTCTTGAAGCTCTCACTTTAAAACTGAGAATGAGGCATGAGTGTCAATCATCATTGTATTATTCCACAATTACAATTGCCTGACCAGGCAGTGGTGCAGTGGATAGAGCATCAGACTGGGACACGGAGGACCCATGTTCGAAACCCTGAGGTTGCCAGCATTAGCGTAGGCTCATCTGGTTTGAGCAAGGCTCACCAGCTTGAGTCCAAGGTCACTGGCTTGAGCAAGGGGTCAGTCTGTCTGCTGTAGCCCCCCGGTCATGGCACATTTGAGAAACTAATCATTGAACAACTAAGGAGCCACAACGAAGAATTGATGCTTCTCATCTCTCTCTCTTCCTATCTGTTTGTCCCTATCTGTCCTTATCACTAAAACAAAAAACAACAATTACAATAGACTCCCAGCAATTATAAGGATATATGAAAGAAATAAGGAGTATAAAAACTGACATGTGCAGATGATAAAATAGTTTACATAGACTCTCTTCCCCCAAATATACAATGCATTAAAAATAATAGAAGCATTTAGTAAGATGGCTCAGCTTCCTCACCAACCGTGACTTCACTGATATTGCTCTATTCAGATTGACCATTCAAGGGAACTTCAGATTCCCTGGGAGTTAGGGAAAACACCGGTTGTTTCCCTTAAATAAGCTGTCCAAGTATAAATGATAATTATTGCAGAACTGCATCAGAAGACCACACTGAACCTGACTTTCAGCTATAGGTCATTTTCTCTTAACTAAGGTTAACTGATTAACTTTAGTTCGTATTACCTCAGGTACCTGAATAATAGAACAGAGGCCAGATATGTTTTTGATGAATTGACTTACTAAGTGTTAAAACATTACAGGTGCTCAAAATAAGTCTTCTGACTGACAGGAAGTTACATAGCCATGGGAAGTCCCTTCCTGACAACTTAAAGGTGTAGGAGTCAATTACAAGAGAGTGCAAATATGCTCAGAATGCATTTCTCATCTTGGTGAATTTTTTTTTTAGTCTTGAATTCTCAGCCCAACTAAAGAATATACTTGTTTGGGGACTGAGTTGAGCACACAGTCCCTTTCTTGACAGTATGTAATTGGAATTGAAGAATGTTAGTTTGTATCTGCAGTCAACTCAGTAGACAGCACATGACTGCGAGCAAGGTGGGGCGAGTCCCCATGGTGGGTTCCAGTCTACAAAGAGGCAGAGAGACACTGATCACACGCTCTGAGGAAACTCGAGAGGAGGAAGGAATCAGGCCCAGAGACACAGAGAACTCAAATCACCTGAGTTCTGTCCCCTTTCCTTGTCCCAGCTTTGGTTGGTTCTTCACACCACACACTCTACTTCCTGATGTCAACCCTTGTCTCCAGGTAACAAACATTCCCACTCCAACACACACATCTTCAGCAATTCAAGTCAGTTGCATGGGTTTCTGCTTTTAAACATAGAGCCTTGACAAAGACATATGTAGAAAAATAAGGTCTTAATGCATTCCAAAAATGTTCTATTTTAAAAAGAGTAGACATTAGTGACTTTGACAGATGCTTCTAAACAGCAGCACCTGATAAGGCCGCCCTTTGCACCTGCGTCTCACTAGGGCCTGTGGACTTTAAGGGACATCCAGCGGCACGCTAGAGAGCAGGCAAAGCCACAGGACAAACAGGTTGCATCTTCCTGCCCTTCAGATTTACTCAATATGATGTCATTTAAAATTCTTTTTTTAAAAAAATTAAACTAAGACTTTGCATGAATATTTAAGATAAAATATCAGAACTTCAAAGAAATTTCCTCCTTGTTGGCAAACTGCTTGAGGCTAAGTTTGAAGCTGAGTTTGAGCCTCCTGAGGTCCCCTACTGCTTTCCCCAGCCAGGAGGGGTTCTTAGAAGAAAAGTTTGAACAATACTCATGCACTGTAACACCAATCATCAGAACAGTCCAAAAAGCAAGTTCATTCGCCAGCATGTATAATGTAGTCTCAGATCGTCTTCACAAGTAGACCTCTCATTTTCTTATTATTTGAAAGAAATTATCTGGAGGTTCCAGATAGCTTCTGTACAACATTATTTGATTCACTCCCACTCCACATATTACTGGATCCAAAATATTAATATCAAAATAAGTATCAATGGCTGTAAACAATTCAAACTAAAATTTTAAACTCTAAAACCGTAGTGGCAGTGGTGGTGATGGTGGTAGAGGAGGAGGAAGACAGACAGGGAAATCTGTAATGTTGCTGCTTATAATGCATAAGTAAAAATATATACCAGAAAAGGTGTGATATTTCATGTGATATTCTTTTTAAAAATGTGAAGAGGCCCTTTAATGACTTGCTGTTCTAATTGCTACTACACATTTTTTAACATAAAATGTGTTTATATTTTAATAACATTTCAACCTAAGTTTCCTAAGATAAGAGCAATTTAGGAAACCATAAAATTGAGCTAAATTCAATAAACTACAGGAAAAGATATCATTAAACTCTCTCCAGAGCCGTGCCTGATTTCAAGCTCTTAGTTAAATGCCCATAAAAAGACCAACAAGATACTTAGTTGTCTTTTGATTACCATGACTTCCCTGTTGATTTACTTGGTAATTTCAGATATATTTTATTTTCGGTCTGGACTCATTTTCTATTGCTATTGACTGCAAACAGAAGGGTTTTCATGTTCCCTATTTATTAACTCCCCACCTCTAGTTCAGTGTCAAACAGCTAATAATCTACAGACAAACACTAAGACATAAAGGGATTCCTTAAAGGGATTTCTGGATCTTGTTCAAGCATAGAGTTGGTGAATTTTATAGACAAAATGAGCACTGGTTTGCCTCTTTCTTTTTCTTTTTCTTTATCTTATCTATCTTTTTATTCCCCGAGGAATCTCACAGCTCAGGAACTCACCACTCATTAGTGGTAGGGCAAGATCTGGACAGCAACTCCCAATCTAGAATGTCTTTCTGTGCTCCCCTGCCTCAGGGGAAAAGCAAATTATTAGGGGTTTCATACACTGGATTTTGACACCTGTAAGCATAAGCCTCATTAATTTCTGCAGAGGTCCTTGTGGGTGTCACACATTTTCCATATTGATCATATGAGGAATAACTACCATTCCTCCTTTGTATAAACATCAAATTCGATTTCTGTAAAGGCACTTCACTATCTCTGGGAAATACCAGCGGTGACAGTGATAGTCTTCAGTGTTTCTTTATAAATTATATCTGACTTCATAGTAAATGCCCCCCCCCCATCCAAAAATCAAAATTGACAGGGTTGATTTTCACAGCCATAGAAGAATATCCAACCAGGAGAATGAATCAAAAGTTTCAACTCTGATTACAGTTATTCCATTCTAGGAGGGCCTAGAGACAGCCAGCCACATCACACCAAACTATTCTTAACCTGATCTTTTTTCAATACGTAAAATATACAGGCATGTAATTTTTTTCTTTTTTTTTTTTTTACCAAGGAGACAGTTAGATTTCTCAAAGATTAAAACCACTTTTTGATTTTGATTTTTCTCTAAACAAAGAAAAATGTGGGTTTTTTAAAATTAATTTGGGGAAATACAGTATTCATGTATGGTATGTTTGTGTATGTATACATACATATATATACACACACACACACACACACACACACACACATATATATATATATATATATATATATATATATATATATATACACACACACACACACACAATTGATATCTGTCCTTTGTATGCACCTGGCACTGAGACTACGCATGTATATTATCTATTTTGTTAGTCACAGTAACCTTTTGAATTCCTGAAGAATTGTACAACTGAGGCCAGAAGAGAAAGTGAAAATGACTTGGGTAAGGTCACATGGCTGATAAGCAGAGGCATCAGGACTTAAATCCAAGTCTTCAAAACTCAGATCCAAAGGTTTTGCCTTGCATTTGTTTGTCTTGAAACTTTTAAGTCTCAGAGCATGGGGGTGGCGGGGGGGATAAAAGGTTCTATAAATTTGCATGATATCAAATACAAAAAAAGAATTATCATTGCATTCCAGTTTGGCATCTGTTTCCCTCAAAATGGTCATTTACTATTGCTAATCTAACGTATTTCTCAGTCCTCACCTTAGTTGACCTCCTCCCAGTAGCGCTGATGTTGAAGCGTCTCTTCTGCCCCCTCCTTCCTAATGAAACACTCTCCTCTCCCTGCTTCCGTGACATCTCACTGCTGCCACTTCCTATTCCTTCATCTAGTCACAAATGTGAAAGCCCCTCGAGGCTGAGTCCTAGCAGCTCTTCTCTCATTCCATATGTGACCATTCATACCCAAGGCTTTGATTTCCGTCCATCAACATCCAAGAGCTCTTATACTCCAACATGTGTACTTAAAAACATCTTTAAATATTCAATGCAATGTCTCAAAGGTACCCCCAAATTCAGTAAGTCTTAAAAATATATTGATGTCTCTCTTCTCTCCAAACCCAGTCTCCTTCCCAGATTAACGAATCTGGTGGGGAGTAACTTTATCACATTCACTTACACAAGAAGCCTGGATTCACCTTGAACACCAGCCTGCCAGACTCCCAGCCTCAATATCCTATCCACACCGACCTCTATTAAAAACAGCTTCTTTCCTTCTGCATTGCTACCATCCTTGTCTAATCCATCTTTATCTCTTGGCCAGGGACTTCCATTGCCTCTTTAAATGATCTCCTGACAACATGCCAATTCACTTTCCACACGGTAATTATGTCATCTTTTCAGACATCGGTGGCTTGCTCTTATCTTAGGTCTTAAATCCTTTTTATTGTCCAACAAAGTTCAGCATGGGCTGGCTTCTACATGCCCCTTAAGGTTCCTCTTGTACTTCTCTCCTCTTGCTCTCTGGATTTTACTGACCTGGGTTTTAATTTCTAGAAGCTATGCTTTCTTTTGGTCGAAGGGCTTTAGCAGATTCTGTTCCCTCTATCTGGAATATCCCATTCTTTCCATCACCCTCACTCAAATTTTCTCTCTTTCTCTCTCTCACACACACTCCATATTACATACTTTATTCTACTCAACTTTTACCCTTTTATAACTGACCTTAAAAGACAGTTCAGGGAAGTCTTTCCCAATATCCCCACCCCACCCCTGCCTCTAGCAGGTTCACTGGTTATAAACTTCCAGAGACTGACTTCAGTTTAATTACAGTTTCATTAGTGTGACTGTTTACTGTCTATTCCCTCCATGAACGGGGGGTGGGATCCCCAGGGCCTGTCCAAGCACAAGGCACTACAGGTACTCAATAACTATAAATAAATGAATAAGTTTCTGCTTGAAGGATCCAATGAAAGAACCAGCATGAAAATACAGCACTAAAAATGAAAAGGTTAATTGCTTCTAAAACTATAATTTTTAAATAATCTCTCTCTGGGTATTTTTATCTCACTACAAGTATTGTATCTCTACCAGGTTGTCTGTGTTGAAAGCCTAAAAATCATTTTGATTCCTTTTCCTCCCCTCAGTGTCATCTGATCCTGCTGCATTTATCTCCAACATCCAGCCAGGGCCCCTTCACTTCCCTTCTCTCCAGCATCACTAAAACCACTCACTCTAAGGCACTTCAGGGCTGGCTGGGATGACTGCAAGAAGTTCTAATCTTTCAACTCGCCCTTTTTTGTTCTCCTAAAATGATTTATTTACTCAGAAACTAGAAGGATTATTGAACATGAGTTCATCAGATCACTTCAAATCCCTGTTTAAAAATCTTTACTATTTAAAAAATAACTTCTTCCGACACCATCATCCTTCATCATGTCACCACTGCAATTCTCTTATAGACATATGACATTGCTTGGTTAACTGTCTAGCTGGCAAGGATGTGAACTTGGTCAGGGTAAGCATCTGCTATGCACACCTACTAGGCCAGGCACACAGTAGGGGCTCAAAACTCTTGTTTACTTATTGAATGCAGGGTGACTGTAGTCTATTTTGCCAAAATCCTCTTTCAGAAACATTTTGAGGAGTTTGCTTATTGAATAAAATCGGGGGCTCCTATTACCCTGTGTATCTCCCTGGACTTCAAAACCAGAGAAAACTAGCCTGACCAGGCGGTGGCACAGTGGACAGAACGTCGGACTGGATGCGGAAGACCCAGGTTCGAGACCCTGAGCTTGTCAGCTTGAGCGCGGGCCATCTGGCTTGACCAAAAGCTCATCAGCTGGGACCCAGGGTCGCTGGCTCCAGCAAGGGATGGCTCGGTCTGCTGAAGGCCCGTGGTTAAGGCACGTGTGAGAGAGCAATCAATGAACAAATAAGGTGTTGTGACAGCAACGAAGAACTAATGATTGATGCTTCTTACCTCTTTCGTTCCTGTCTGTCTGCCCCTATCTATCCCTCTATCTGACTCTCTCTCTCTGTTCCTGTTAAAAAAAAACAAAAAAAAAAAACAAAAAAAGAAAAACAGAGAAAACTAGAGAAGGGGTCAAGATATGCCTTCTAATGATTAGGTCCCCACAGAATGCTTATTATAGCTTGAATAAAATCTACTTAACAATTCATGACTTTGAGAATTCGTATGAAAGGGGGCTAATGTGATCCTCTAATTTCTTATTCTTTTCAGTCCTAATGCTAAGTACAGTTAACAGGGCAACAGGGTAATAACCTTCATTATCTCTTTCTCTTTTCAAAATTGCTCACAAAATGCTTCAAATGCAAAGGGCCACTGGTGCTCCAGGACCATGAGTCTAAGTGGTGGATTTTTTTGTTTATGCTAATTAAGTAGGTTGCAGACTGGTTACTTAGCAATATCCTTCATTGAGATGCTCAATGCTGGGAGCCTAATTATATGTTTTAGGACTAAAGTGGTCATTATTAAGATGTGAGCAGACAACATCTACAGATTGGATGGTATTATTAGTGTTTCTAGGTCTGGCATAATGAAACTCTTAGAGTGCACAAAATCATTTATAGAAAGATGGGTTAAATCAGAGTGTGGTATTTCACTACCTACTGTACCTCCTGGCTTAAACTGAGCATTAACAAAGGGCATTTTTTAAAATTTTTTTTTTAATTTATTCATTTTAGAGAGGAGACACAGTGTGTGTGTGTGTGTGTGAGAGAGAGTGAGAGAGAGCGAGAGAGAGAGAGAAAGTGCGGAGGAGCTGGAAGCATCAACTCCCATATGTGCCTTGACCAGGCCAGTGCAGGATTTTGAACCGGCGACCTCAGTGTTCCCAGGTCAACGCTTTATCCACTGCGCCACCACAGGTCAGGCAACAAAGGGCATTTTTAAAACAAAATTATGTTAAATATATTTACAGATATTAAAAGGTAGTGGAATATAGTGATATGCCATCCTCTTTGCCCATGGATTTGGAAAAAAAAAAATTCTCTTAAGCTTTAGCATAGCCTTGGTTATTTATTTATCTTTTAAAAGTATTTTATTGAATTTATTGGGGTGACACTGGTTAACAAAGTTATACAAGTTTTAGGGCCACGATTCCACAACACATCATCTGTACACTGTATTGTGGGTTCAGCACCCCAAGTCAAGTCTCCTCACGTCACCATTTATTCTTGTTTATGTGAAACAGTTTCCACACTTGCCTTCCACTGGTGTGAATAACAACTTCCTAAATCAATCTGCTCAGCATACGTGAAAGAACAACTTCATTAAAAATCAAATTTCTCATGGGCTTTAACGAAACTCATCAATACTGTGTGTTGGGTGAGGGGGGAATCTATAACCCTATTTTTTTTTCCAAACAGAAAAACAAACTATTGGTTTTTCTCAACAAGAGTTTTACTGTCTGAAGAGCTGTTGTTTCCGTTCTTAAACATCAGTCTCCCACCATGATCCGCGTGGCACGAATGCATGAGCTGATTTTCTGCAAGCTGACTAGAGTGTGCTCTATGGAAGCAGAACAAACAAGTGTAAACAACATAAAATATTTAGATCACAGGAACATTACGAACCATTTTGGTGATGGGCATAAATTATGTTTAGAGGATGGATCATCTATGGAACAGCAAGGAGCTGACAACCTTCCAATGTTCTCATAGGCAATAGAAATAAACTGCAGTTCAGAATAAAAAGCTAGAAATTAGGCACGAGGAAAAGTCAGTCACTGTTTCCGTGTATCAGATATAAACATATTATAATCTGAATCTTGTCACTGTGGTTGTGTGTGTGGTTCTCATTTTCTCCCTCAAGCTTAACTGATCAATATCCATTTTGTCTCACATTAATGAAGTCTCTAAATATTTAACTAAGAGAACATGTGTAGCAATTCTTTTCTTGAAAGCTGATGGAGGTCACACATTTGGTTCACTGTGGTATCCCCAAAGAGAGTGACAGCCCGTTGCTAACATCAGGGGTAGGGATGGTTGGGAGCTGTACATCTACAATGGGAGGCCAGCGAGTAAGATAATAAGTACTGCATAAAAAAAAAGACATCAAGCACTCTTTCATAGTGTCCTCTCTGACATTTACTTCCCACTGCTTCCTCTGGTATATTTTCATCAACTTGAACAATTTCCCTATCACCATCTTACCTTTAAAATGTTTAATGATGATACTTAAAGGGAAAGCCAAAGTTAGTCTTTCTTTTTTGAATGGCACCACAGGGTAACCCAATAGTTGTTCAGGGAAAGCTATTCTTTAGGGAAAAAAAATAAAAATCCTAGCTAATAAATGAATGAGAAATGACAGACTATGAAGAATATCATTTTACATTCTCTATTGAAACAATGAATCCAGGCAATAATAATCAATTGCTTATGAAAACCATAAGGTAAAAACCTTGTAGGGAGTTTTATAATGGATGAACTGATAACACAAAAACATGATTAATCTTAACAAAAAGATCAACAACCAGATATTACATATCGTCTAATGTAGAGCAATATGAAATACATGAACCGCCTTCAAAATAAGACAAAACCGTAAACCTCAATCTGACAAAACCTCTAGTTTTATTAAAGGGAAGTTCATAGAAAGTACAGGGATAAACAAGCACATTTATAGCACCAGGGGGCCAGAACCCACAGAATATCAGAAGGTGAGAAATTCTAGAATACAGTGACTAATTTTTCATAGGAAAAGAAAGAGAAAGCTGTTACAGATGAAATAATTAAATAATATACAAACTAAATACAATACATGGACCTTAATTATTTTGAACAAGGCAACTGAAAAAAAATCATTTATGAGACAAAGAAATGGCCAGTTAGCTGTGAATTTATCATGATGGCTAAGCTGAATGCTACTTTTCATGTTTTAAATGTCCAAATTTCAGCCCATTTCAATTTCTCAATAGTCATAAGTCATTGGTTAAGTTTCCCTTAAATGCAGTTAACCGTTTTCTATATACAGGGTCGGGCAAAAGTAGGTTTACAGCTGTGAATACACGAGACACAGAGCTTATTCTTGTATTGTTATTTAGTGATTGCTGTATTATTTTCCTCACAAACAACTGTAAACCTACTTTTTCCCCCACCCCATATTTACCCTAATTCTCACAATAAAACAGCTTCGATTTTAAGATGATTTTCCTGATGGTTTTGAAAGATTCTGTGCAAATTAATCGAGGCCTAATGATGATCATCTAATAGCAAATTATTTTTTCTCCAGTTTTTCTAATACTTCCATCTACCAGTGCTTTTCAACACAGCTTTGGGGAATGAACAGCAGTTTACTGTTTGCTTTTTATGTCTTTAGCCAACTTGCTACTGTTGAACATCATCTTGCTCAAAGAACAAAAAGAATAAATACAAACATTAAGGAAAATGAAAATTTAAAGGTAAGACACAAAATAAAGACCTAGAAAACCCAAGCCTCAATTTTTCATTAGATTAAACAAATGCTTTTATTTGTTTAATCTGCCAAATTGGTCTGGAAGCTCCAAAGTGTGGCCTGTCAAGTTTGATTCTTATCACAGCCCAGAGGGAAACCAACCCTGCAGCCTGGGTTGGCCTGCAGACAGACCCCACTCTGAGTGGCATGGTTTACACTCATCTCACGCCTAATTATGCCTTGACTTTTTCTCATTCCCTAAGATGCCATGCCTTCGCATCTCTCTCTAGAGACCCTCACATGCTCTTCGAGGTCATAAAACCATGTTCTCTATTTTGTTAGTTAGCATTTCCCTTGGCATTCAGCCCGATACGGCATAATAAATTCTTATTGTTCAACAGAAAACTTATTCTATTCCTCTGGTTCTTGCCCCTGTGTTTCTCTCCTTCTGAATTCTGTGTGTGAACATAATTCATTTCACATCTTTCCTGGAACGAGGTACTGGTGGCTGCAGGCTGGCTGTGGACAATAGATGAGCTTTGTTTGTCCCACAGAATCTTGTAAAAGTCAACCTTTAACAGTAAAAGTAAAAAGTGGCAGCTCTGGGCCCATATTCACCTGCAGCAACAGCCCAGCGCTGAGTAGGGCTGCCCCCCTGGACTGCAGACCCTCTCAGTTCCCCCCAGTCCCGCTTGGTGGATCCACTGCTTAAATTACCTGCCTGGAACCTACAGCCCAGTGGTTGTTAACCTGGGTTCTATCGAACCCTAGGGGTTCGATGAGTCGGTCTTAGGGGTTTGGAGAAGCCTCTGCCGCGGAGGCCAGAATAAAGTAATACCGTCATTTGTTGTGAGTTCATGCACTTTGTTGGTTTTGCTCTTTAAGCAAGGTGATGTTCATGCACGGCTCATTTTGTGCACCAGTAAAAAAAACATATACCTATGTCTTGAATTTAGAAAGAAAATCATATTTTATTTATCACTAAAGAAGGGTTCGATGAATGCGCATATGAAACTGGTAGGTTCCGTACCTCAAAAAAGGCTAAGAACCACTGCTATAGCCTTAGAAATTACAACTACTAATATACATGAACAAAATCAAGGTCAACAAACCCTACAGAACACAAAAGGAAACACAAAATCTCCCCACTTAAATCTCACAAAACAACCTAAAAGGCTGAATAAAATGACTGTTCCCATTTACCGGCAAGAAAACTGAGACTCAGAGGGTAAAAGATTCCATATCAAGGAGACAATGAAGTCTGGACTCAAAGCCAGACTCTATGGAACGGGATACTGCAAGCATTTTCTATACTCAGACAATAAAGCACAACATTGATTTTCACTAATGTAGAACATATATTTTCATATTCATCTCCTTGTATTCACATTGCATTTGTGATAGGAGCAGGGTTTTTAGTTTCATACTCATAGTTTTCTTAGTTTTTCTCATGCACTACTTTGTTCTGTACCGTTTCCCACTGTGCTGACCAAACCTGATCCTGTCTTCACAAAGCAAAGATGCTCCAATGAGCCAAGACCCAACCTGGGATGGTTCCAGGAATGGAGGACTGGGTCCAAGAAAGGAGGCCTCACATTTTATTTTTTGGTGTTGCTGAAAATGTTTCTAGACCATTCACAAAGCCTTTGGTTCAACAACAGAAATGTCAGCTTCCTTAGCAGCCAAACTCTGGTATCTCGCTCCAAAGTTAGAGGAGAAGACTAGATACTCTTCCATAAGCCACCTATCACAGCAAAGAAGCAATGCCAAACCCTCATTAGTAATCTTCCAGAACAGACTACAGGACATTCACACTTTGGGACAACACATGGACTGTCAAACTGACAAGAAGGCTCTTGACTTTCTGTGATCCTGGGGGTCATTAAAAAACACATTTGTGCCTAAGCAGTAGGTGGCGCAGTGGATAGAGCATCAGACTGGGATGCGGAAGACCCAGGTTCGAGTCCCCGAGGTTGCCAACTTGAGCGCGGGCCCATCTGGCTTGAGCAAAAGCTCGTCACCTTGGACCCAAGGTCGCTGGCTCCAGCAAGGGGTTGCTTGGTCTGCTGAAGGCCCGTGGTCAAGGCACATGTGAGAAAGCAATCAATGAACAACTATGGTGTCGCAACGGCAACGAAAAACTAATGATTGATGCTTCTCATCTCTCTCTGTTCCTGTCTGTCTGTTCCTTTCTATCGCTCTCTCTGACTCTCTGTCTCTGTAAAAAAACCCCAAAAAACAAAAAGACACATTTGTATTTAAAATTTTGGTGTCGAGTTGCACGACCCTGGAAGTTGCAACATTGTTTTTCTGGGGTTGGGAAAGGGAATATTAAAAGTAAGTGTATGTCAATTTATCAATACACACTTGTAATGAAGTTGCATGTGTAACATAATTAGTTGATCATATTAACTTTCCACCACAGCCACGTTAAGAGCTGCAGACTGAAAACTCACCAGAGCTAAAATTTCTGTCCTTTCACTGAACCCAAAGGGATCATACTACAAACAACATGAAGTTTGTCTTGAGTGTATAATAGCAGATATATGATCTTATCTCATTCCCCAATGCAGTGCATTTTGAGAGAAAAAAAAATAGAAAAATAACATACCTCACATAAAATAGAACAGTATTTGATTATAACCTTGTTATGTGAAACACATCCAGCTTCCTAATGAACTTTTATGTAATGGATTTGTATGAATCAGAATCCTTAAGACTAAGAATGATTTAATTATAGTGGTTTTAACTGGAAGACAGAACAACTGTTATATTTTAACCTAAATTACCCGTAGGGAAGAGAAGACCACAAGAGCTACCTCTTTCGTTAAGAAATGAAGTTAATTCCCAATCAATAGAAGAACAGGTCTATCTCTGACAAAGCTGAGCTACGTTTGTGCTCAGCAGACATATATATGTTTACACTTGGCTACGAGAAGCACACCAGAGTCTGCAAGTTTCTCTAGTCCCATTTCCTCCCTGCCCTGTTGGAAAGTAGCTTGTGGAGGTGACAAGTCAAACCAAAGGACTGAAACATATTTTTTAAAATATGGACAACAATGTTCCCTGGCTTGCTCAATTTTTTTTTCTCTGATATTAATGATCTAAGAGTCCACTGATGCAATGACTGATCTCCTTTCTGAGTACAAAGCTGAGCACCAAATGGAGTTATAAAGCCCGGGTCAACCAGGCCACCTGCATAGCTACCCAGGTCTGACTTGCAGTAACGAGACTACATTATTCACCCAAACTGCAGGCTTTAGTCATTTCTGTTCAGAGTTCCTTCTTCTTATTGAAATGGTTTTTTCTTCTCTATGGACATCCCAACAGAGAGAGTTAAGGAAGGGGAAAGATCCTATGTTATCAGGTTATAGACTTCGATTTATATAAAAAAAAATGTCACTGGTATTATAGAAAAATCTCTCCAGATCCATAAATCTCATTCACCGGACATGAGTTACACACTTACAGAACACAGCTATCTACTCTTGTATAACGACTCTTTGGATCGCAAGTGACACAAAGTCCAAGTACCTGTGTTGACCCAAGGGACCATAGAATGATAACCCTACCTGGCCCTCCATGTCTTTACTTCGCTTCTTTCCAAATGGCATTAAACACAAATTCCATGTGGTAGTATTGTGGCCCCCAGAAGCACCGTAAGAGCATTTTCCCCTCTTCTAATCCAGCAGAAATGGATGAGTTCCTGTAAGTTCTCTAGCAAGAAACTGGCGGTTGTCTGTGATTGACCATATGCCCATTTAGGAGCCAATCATGGAGGCAAACAGAATGAACTGCTGTGACTGTGATTGCCTCCTGAACACAAACTTTGTTCATCGACAGACTTTGCTCAAGTCAGTGAAAATCCATTTGCAGAATAACTGACAGCCAAGCGGTAGCTAGAGCCTTTCCATCATGATGTTTAATTACAGGTGCAGGAGCTTTGCTTTCAAACAGAACATTTATGACTCAGTTTTATCCTACTTTACTGCAAAGGCACTGCCTCTGTCTGGAGAACACCTGGCATTTTACACAGGCGGTAGATATAGCCCTATTCATTTTTCTTAGGTAGTGTTTTTCTATTTGGCGACAAATTTTTATCATGGTTCTATTAGGATAGGGAGAATAAATTATAATTTAACAAGCATTCTCTGGCTTCCTCTTGTCACGAAAATATACATATTATCCTCCAAAGAGGGAAAACTATGTATCACAAGAGCCTTCCAGTCAATCTCACACCAGTGTGCTCTCTCCAGCTGCCAGGCCTCTGAGATGAGTCAAAAGGCACTTGGCTTGTATCTATAAAAACAGAATTCCTGCATCTTTGTCTCCATTCTTTTCTGATGGGATAAATGGTCTTTTTAATGGAAGGCCACACACTGGAGAGCTAGGGGAATGCACAGGAAGAACTCCAGACAAGATTACTCAATAAATATACATGGAGCGAATTGTGAATAAGGGCATGCCAAGTCCCAGAACTGCCGGAAATAAAATGTGATGTGTTTATTACAGCAGATACTAATAGGCATGCAAACACACTCTGAAGGGGCTGCGATTCCAAGAAGGTTTCACGGTCTGCCAGACCATTCCAGGTGTGAAATAAGAAGAGGGCTAATGATACAGGTGTACCTGTCAGTCAGAACATAGCTTGTATATGTTAAAGGAATAGCTTGTTGCCACTAATTTCTCAGGGAAGCAGAGTGAATAGCATTAAACCATCCGTCAGAATGTAAAAGGTTCGCCACATAAGATGGGTCGTTAGTCTGTGACCCTCAGAGAGGTAGAAAAAAGCCATGGGTAACTGTATACAGTGATGGGGTTTGGCCCCAATATTAGGCAGCTGTCCAGTATTTGGAACTGAGAGTGAAATAGATTTAGAAGCAGATATTAGAGGTGTCTAAGCAAAGATTTTTCATTCATTAGGTAGGTGTTTTACCCAAGGGAGTTCTAACCCATGTCATTACTGACTTTAAAAAGTCATAAACACTTAATTTAAGCTAATTGTAGCAGAGCAACAGTGTGTTAAATATAGGCTTATGGAGGTTTTAAAGGAAATTTCTGGGCACATTCTACTACTTTAGATGTAGGTTGTGTTGTCTCTACTCACAGTTTTTATTCTCCCTGATAGAATCTCTGGAATTACTTAGCCTGTTTTTATTAGCCAAGATTGGGGGACTTATTTTTTTCTGTTACCCAATCTAATGCTCTAATGGCTACTGATATTGCCTCTCAGGGACATTCTTAAAGCTCCTGATAGTGCCTCTGAGGATCATTACTGAAGCTATACCTCACACTGTCTTAATCAATCTATGTCAAAAGAAAAGACAGGAATACCTCAGAGACCTCAAGGACAGAAAGCCCAGGATGTGTGGATGTGTGTGTGTGTGTGGGGGGGGGGGGTCATGAGAAATGAAACTGGGAAGAGGAACAGAGTCAACTTCAAAAGCTGCTTTCCTTCCTCCTGACTGGCAAGCCTATATACTACATGAGTCCTGCTCCCACCAAACAGAAGAGCCTATAGTTTGGGTACCAACCTCCTTTCCAACTCTTTATTTTACACCCTATCCTATGGCTCTAGTTTTTAACTTAGTCTAAATTATTGAGATAATCTGAGCAGCTTTCCTTGGGTCACTAAATCCTCTGGTTCAGTAAGCTTTTATACGGTTACCTTGTGTTCTGCTCAAATAACAGTTTGCCAGGACCCATCTTTTAACAAGGGACAAAGGTCATTTCCATGGAAGGCCCACCAACACACAGCAATTGTCGCTCATTCTGCTCATCAGTGACCACTGACTAAATGTTTCTCCTTGGCTATCATGGTAGCATCTCCAATTCACTGTGGCCCCAACCAAATGTATCATCCTTCTTTTCCTTAATTTTTCCTATGCCTTCCCTATTTAAATAATCCCCTTAAGTCTCAATTCCACTCAAATTCAAATTGAGCTTAACTTCTGTTTTTCTCATCCCTTGTGGAGATGGCAAAAATTGTACAGGATTACTTTAGAGCAAAGGATAAGAAGAAGATGATGCATACTTTAGGGAATGTTTACATATCCAAATATCTTGTATGCTCATTAGGAACACTGATGATAGACATAATAATTAGTAACTGTGTACCTATTTGACCACTAAACATTAAGTGCACAATGCATGCTCAGAACTGTGCGAGGCACTGGAGAGAAAACAAGTGAATGGGGCTGCTTATATTCTGATTCCAATACTTGCACACAAAATGATTTGCAATAAATGTCCTTTATGTCCAACAGCTTTTCATTTCTCTACTTGATAAAGATAGAACCCATGCAGCTGTGTGAATCATCATGTGGTATAAAGATTGCTGCTCTTTGGCAAAACTGAAGCGAACCCTTGTGTAAAAAATAAGGGATGTCTCCTAGCTTTCCAGTTTTCTTACACCATCTGCACTAATGCCCGTGTTTGAATCTAAATAAAAAGGTCTCTAAATTCTCTTCTGTCCAATACAACTTTGGTAAATATTGACTCTTCTCAATCCCTTTAATTCAGTAGACATATTAAAAGATACTATGTTAAAAGTCAAAAATCAAATTGTAGTTTGCAAGTATAGGAAAACTTGTCTTTCATTCTTTGAACAATTTTTTTATTTCTGGCTAGTGACAGCAGCAGGCACTTAGGATGATGACTAAGTGTCCTGAAGACAAAATTGAGGAAGGCGCAAAGTGTCATTTCACGGTCCTATATATTCCTCAAATGGCTGCGAGCATTCTTCAATATCTTACTGAGATAAATGGTTGTAATTGTTATAATAACAAAAATAATAATCAGTCTTTTCAACAGATTGTGCTCAGATGAGATTTTCGGTCAGTAGCTCCATATGTTGGGCAAACACCCTATTAATCTTCACTGTGTACCAATTATTTTCATGTGTATTAAGAAATTAAGATATCAAGGTAGCTTGAAAACTAGACTTTTTATCATCACCAAGAAAAATTTACTGTCAATCCTGACCAGGCAGTGGTGCAGTGGATAGTGTCAAACTGGGATGCAGAGGATCCAGGTTTGAAACCCCGAGGTCACTGGCTTGAGCGTGGGCTTATCTGGCTTGAGCACGGGGTCACCGGCTTGAGCTTGGGATCATAGATATGACCCCATGGTTGCTGGTTTGAAGCCCAAGGTCGCTGGCTTGAGCAAGGGGTCACTCTGCTCTGCTGTAGCCCGCTGGGCAAGGCACATATGAGAAAGCAATCAATGAACAATGAAGGAACCGCAATGAAGAATTTGATCCTCCTCATCTCTCTCCCCTCCTGTCTGTCTGCCCCTCTCTCTGTCTCCCTCTCTGTGACAGAAAGAAAAAAGAAAAAGAAATATTTACTGTCAAGAAGCAGGTCTTGCATCGAATATTAAAGTTTCACTAACTCTGAACTCTGAAACACCAAGGGAAAAATAACATTTTCAGACTAAGGGCCCCTTTCACATCTGATAGGGCTGTATTGGTCCCTGGTAGCTTTAACAGATTCTCCTTGGAGGTTTTCAACGAGGTGGTCAGTGATGAAGATATTTTCATTCCTACTTGAGAGATGGTAGACAGATGCAGGAGGATAAGTGATCTGCCCATAATAAAGCAAAAGGCCTAGCATAAAATGTACATGATCTACATTCTCCTTATTTTCTGGTTTGAATGATGACTCATTGAGAGATTTCTACAAAGAGCTGAAGTAATGGGAGTGTTTTGTTTTTTGTTTATTTTTCCATGACAACCTTTCCCCTAGCTCTTTCTTTGGTTCATTTGAGATGGACTAATTACATTAAGACTGCCTTAGTCTTTATAAAAATGTCCTTTCACAAAGTGGAAAGGTAGCCTATCAGAACTAAAACATAATTTGAAAATAAATCTCACTGGAGTATGGTTATTATTAATAATGATTATGATGCTGTGAGGTTGGAACAGAAAAACCTATCTGTGATTTTTTTGCATGCTTGTTTTTTTTGGCTTGAATACCTTCCCCTTTTGTTTAGACCTCTCTCCTTCATGCTTTGTCCACCTCAAAGGCTAATTGAGGAGTAATGGTTTTGCCTTTAGGGTAGGTCATGATCAGAAAGTTAATTATGAGGTCAGCTGCCACATTCTGATGAGAATGGATCCGGGTCTGAGAGATGAAGACTGAATCCCAGCTCTATCATTTGCTGGCTGTGTAACTGTGGGTGAGGGTCTCTACCTTTGTAAACCTCAGCATTGCCATCTATATACAAGGAGGTGAAAACTGTACCTATAAGGACTAAATAAACTTACACATGTAAAACACAATGCCTGTTATATAGTCAATGAGCCATCAATAAATGAGACCTGTGATATTAACACAAATCCACCATTTCTCTATGTTGACATTTGTTACAAAAGCCAAGCCTAAGTAAAAGAAGATATAGATCACAATCGGATTCCTTAATTTATGGGTCAATTTTAATTTTGCCATTGTTGGCTGCATACCTTATCACATATGCTGATTTATTTAGAAAGACATGTCCAGTTGTGATTACTACTCCATTTGTGGTTGTCTTTGGACAGAAAGCAATTGTCACACAATCTACATCCTGCTGTTTTGTTGTCACATTAGCCACAAGCCAGTAATGTCATTTAGGTACCCCCCCTCCCCCCATGCATTCAATCTGTCACCATATCCTGCTGTTCACACTTCAACTGCAATGCTCATGTCAGCCCCATGTTCTACATTCCTGTAAACATAGCATTCCAGCCCTTGGCATCACAAATTCAAGCTCAATCCCACCCACTGACTCTTGTTCTACCTCATTTGCATCCACTGTTTTTGTAAGAAATCAACAGGTCTGAAGGGTTGTCCAGTTTCTAGAATCCTTCCCTAAGAACTTCCAACCCAAACCAAGGGCAACAGAAAACATGCAGCCACTTCCCCTAACCATCTCATGTTGGAATTCTGGGTGTCACACTCCCTTGTTATGCCTCACCAGCATTACTCAGTTTGCTTACATCATAGCAGGCTTCATTATTTGAAGAGAAGCATGTTCCACACTAGGTCATAGATCTATCATAGCATCCAATGTCTAGACACTCCTATCACTCTACCCACCCACCCAGCAATCTCTACTCAGCACCTGACAGAATTCAACTGCTTCAGTCAATCTATTCAACTGAGTGTTCACAATCCTGTATCACGAATTTTATTCCTTTCAATTCATTCAGTCACAGTTCCTTACTTCTTATGAAACGTACCAACTCTTTCTCCCTTGTCTGATAAGTTAATGTAGTCAAGCTATAAAGAAACTGCCCATTACCAATCACTCATTCCCCTTTACATTCTTCCAAATATAAGGCCTACTTGAATATGTATCACAATTTATCATTTATACCAAGAGCAGTGAATCTCAGTAGTAGTGCAGGGTGGGGGCCGCTGAACAGAGAGACATATTAGAATTTTCAAGGTGGAGAAATTATTATTTTTTTTTAAAAAAAATAAGAACATGTATGACAAGAAAGATAACCTGAATGGTGCTTTATCTTACACATTATGTAGAAAAATATATTTTAAGCAAGTAGATGGGCCAACAATTACCAATGATCTAAAAATTATTTTAGAAAACCTATCTTTAAAAGTCAAAGATCTATATCAACTTCTTGATTTTATTACATATTTTACAATATGCTATTGACTTTGAAATTTCAAATAATTTGAAAGGAGAGCATTCCGTCTTTTACATTTCATGAGAAGATATGGGACCTATGAAAATATCAGAAAAACAAGTCCAGAATGAATCCCATCTCAAAAGCTAACCACTTTTACTTCACTCAAGGACTCTTTAAAACACCAACTCTGACTTGAAATTTTTTATCACCTAAAAGCACAAACACACCTCCCTAACCATAGTATAATGTCCAATAAGAACTCATAGAAGATGCTAAGTGTAAGAATTTGTTAATATCTGCCCTTCCGCCGTTCCAATATATATATATATATATTTAAAATAATATATATATATATATCTCAACCTACTCAATACAGTACCTAGCATAAAGTGAAATCTCTGGTATATAGAAATCCCAAAAGGCAGGAATTATTCACATTTTCCACTTTGCCTCCACCAGTCAACACTTACAAAACAACTTAAATCTAACAGGTGAAATCTCAGCAATGGACATAAATTCAGAAGTCATCAAGACCAGAATCTGTGTCCCCTGTGAGCACCTTTTCCACTTAACTTTTGTCTAAAGTCTTGAGACAGGGAGCTCATTTCTTCTAGAAAAAGCTTCTAAAATTTCTTTTTAATAAAAAGAGATGAACTGAAAATGTCCTACTTGCAACATCTACAAATTGGTCCTTGTTATGCTAGATGGAGCCACAAAGAATATGCTTAACCATTTCAACTTGACAGGTCCTCAAATCGCTCTAGTTTGCACAAAACTTCAAAGTCTTTCACCCTCTAGGCTATCGGGTTTCCTAACTGCTCTTATAAGAAAATGGAGAGGAGTTAAAATCATGAGCTTGAGTCAGACTGACTAGCTCACAGTACTAGCTCTGTCCTAAATTGGGTTGCAGGTCCTTGGGCAAGTTACTTAACCTCTATGAAAGGGAATTTTTTGCTTGTGAACAATACTGTTTGATTCGTGATTTTGTTATGACGATTGGCAGAAACTATGTAAATTGCTTAAAGTGCTCATAAAAACTTTCAAAAAAGATTTGCTGTTAGCATAATGGGTTTGTTTTACCATTATCTCTAAGGATGTCATTCCCAATAATCAGACAAATCTTCCAAAATAAGAATGAGGTAATAAACATAATGAAAGTCCCATTACTATTGTGATGATTTCAGTTACTGTCATTATATAGCTATGCGGATGGCATACTCCAGTCTACCATGCATACCATCACTTACCAGTGCTTTCTTTTAAGATAAAATTCTGTTTCCTCTGACCAGGCGGTGGTGCAGTGGATAGAGCATCAGACTGGGATGCGGAAGACCCAGGTTCGAGACCCCGAGCTCGCCAGCTTAAGCATGGGCCCATCTGACTTGAGCAAAAGCTCATCAGCTTGAACCCAAGGTCACTGGCTCCAGCAAGGGGTTGCTAGATCCGCTGAAGGCCCACAGTCAAGGCACATGTGAGAAAGCAATCGATGAACAACTAAGGTGTTGCGACGGCAACGAAAAACTAATGATTGATGCTTCTCACCTCTCTCCGTTCCTGTCTGTCTGTCCCTATCTATCCTTCTCTCTGACTTTCTCTCTGTCCCTGTAAAAAAATAATAATAATAATAATTCTGTTTCCTGATTAATGTCAATATATATTTTATGCCTGTACCTGAAGCTTTTGATTTAAAGAGATAAAGCCAGCAAAAGCCAGTCTACCTAGCAGACTCTGTTGGATACATGAGTGAATTCTTCATCGCAGCAGGACATGTTAAGATTTAAGTGCGTGCACACATTCAATATCAAAATGCAACGAACTCCCAGACCTTACTAGGATTCTGAAGTGTGATTCAAAAACCTGAGGAGCAACAGTTCTATAATGACAGAACTCCACAAATAAGTACGCATAATGGCCGAGCTTTGAAAAACAAATTAACAAATCAAAACAGAAGTATTTTTTTCCCAAACCTTGAATCACCATGACAGTTTTGGTATCTGTTAATTTCCAAATATGTATAAAAAATGATGCCAGATCTTAACTGAAAGCAGCAATACATGGATCGTTATAATATCCTATATTCTACCTCCACCACCCATGAAAATCTATACAGAGGCTCAATTAGCCTAAGACCTCAAACATGGTAACACAATCCCTGGGAATTTAAATATAAAAAGCATATTCCAAATTGACACTGTGGCTACTAATGCAAAATATGCGTTTGTTGCCACGGTATCTTTGTGAACTGTACCTCTGCATGTTTTAATCTAAGATACTTCCCTTGCATAGGGCTAAGACTTTGGAAGCTACAAATATGGGCCAGATTATCAACTCTTTCCACCAGTACTAAGTCTCACGGCTGGCCTCTCATGTCACTGAATGAGCCAGGCTCTAGGCAGCAGAAAAGGTTTTGTAGCTGTCACTGAGGTAGCAATGTAAATAAGATTTTGTCTTCTATTTTTAGTCTGACCCCAATAAAGTATTACTGAGAGCTACAGTCACTTCTCAGTGAAGCTTGAGCTACTCACATCACCAGGTTTCATTCGAACAGCCTTGATATCCTAAGGCGTGTGAGATTATGTTAAAAAAATTATCGACAATGCTTTCATATCACAATAAATCAATTTAACTTATGATCTGACAACAAGAATAAAAAATTTGGAATTAAAAATATGCTACATGCATATATATGGATATGTGTACACACACATATATATATATACACACATATATATATACATATACATATATATGTATGTATGTATATGTGTATATATGGTGGGCCAATCGCGGTGCCGTTTGGTTGCTCCACTACTGCCCATCATGAAAGCTGGACCGCCTACTAGTGGGAAGTAGGGACCAGGTAGACCAGCACTGCAAAAGTGGGCTGTTTTTATAAAAAGTTTGAAGATGTCTGCAACTATAAAGAGTGCATAGTATTTTTTAGTAATATGGATGGGCCTTAAAGGTACCATGCTAAATGAAATAGAGAAAGACAAAGTATAATATCATTGATATGTAGAATCTAAAAGTTGAACTAAAAAAAACACAGAGGTGAATGGCAGTTACCAGGTACTGGGGATGGGGAAATAGGGAGATGCTGGCCAAAGGGTACAAACTTTCCAGTTATGAGATAAAAAACTTCTGGGGATCCATTGTACATCATGGTGATTATAGTTAATGATACTGTATTACATGCCTGAAAGCTGCTCGGACAGTAGGTATTAGTGGTTCTTACCACAAATGGGAGATTATATGATGTGACTAGGGTATAAGCTAATGTTATAGAAGTAATTTTTTTGAAATATATGTTCATCAAATCAACATGCAAACCTAAAACTTACATAATGTTGTGTGTCAATTAAATCTTGATAGAGCTGGGGAAAAGAAGAGCATTCAGTCTTTCAGAGATGTTATCAAAACCATGCAAATTATGCTAGTGTGCTTACTGTTGCTCTTGGCAGGATGAATGCACATACAACACACACAGAGTGAACAGGGGCTAAGCCTTCTTTCATCCATTAGTAGGCAGAGTTTTAAAGATGGTGAAGAAATGGTTGTAGGTAGTTGTACCAAAAAATGACCAAGAAATACAGTAAAAATGGGACCCAATTCCTCACTGACCTTTCTCATTCAAGATTCAGACCAATCCCATCAAGATCTAAGAAAGGGTTCAGGTAACAATAGCTGAATCAGCAAAATCTAAATTTAGGAAACTGAAGGTGATCAAATTAAGTTCACTAAATATAAACACAGAGATATACACTTATTTATTCTTATATCCTTAAGGTAGCTATTTAGAGCTTTACTTTTTAATTTATGTATGTCCTGCCTCATTAAAATATGTGAGTGTATTAAAAAATTTTGTAAAGTTGTAAAATGAGTTTCAAAACATCCCCTCTTTTTCAAAGTTTTCTGAAGTGTTTGAGAATGGTAGATATTAATTCATCTATGAATGTTTGGTAGAATCAACTGTGAAGCTGTGTGGTGTGTGGTTCTGGACTTTTGTTTGCTGGAAGATGTTTTGTTGTTGTTTTTGTATTACTGATTCATTTCCCTTACTAGCAACTGGACTATTGAGATTTATTATTTCTTTGTTTCATCATGGTTCTGTCTTAGAAGATTATATGTTTTTAGGAATTTATCCCTTTCCTGTAGGTTGTCCTGTATGTTGGTGTGTATGAAACTTTTGTATTTCTGTGATAGTAGTTCTAACTTTTTCTTATCCCTGATTTTACTTGAGCCCTCCCTTTCTTCTTTGGTGAGTCTACCTGAAAATCTGTCAATTTTGTTTGTCTTTTCCAAGAACCAGCTCTTAGTTTCATTGATCAAAGTTTCTGTTGTGTTTCAGTTTCCATTTCATTTACTTTTGCTTTGATCTTTATTATTTTCCTTCTTTTATTATCTTGGGGCCTTGTTCATTCTTTTTCTACTTCCTTTAGGAGTAACGTTAAATCATTTATTTGAGATTTTTCTTGTTTCTCTAGATAGTCCTATATCACTATAAACTTCCTCTTATAACGGTGCTTGCTTCATTCATACAATTTGGAATACTATATTTCTATTTTAAGTAACCTTAAGCCAAAATATGTGCCATAACATTATTAAAAACAAAATTAAATTTTTTCATGATTGAGTAAATAAAGGTTGATATCAGCTATTTAATAGCAAATACAGTTATAATAGCCTATTATAATACTATTTTTTGGATATGGTATTGTTTAAAGAGCCATACAATCTGTTTTCAATCATGCTAGTTCTATTTCAGTTATAGAACCCTTAATATTAACACATTTCATTCATTTTCATTATATTTCAATAGTTTTCAAAACACACACTATTAAGGTCTTCTTTCTTCCTGGAATTACTATAACTATTTTCACCTCATACCCATAACAAAATGTTTTTAAGGTGCCCAAGATGAGTATGACAGAATGCAAATTACAAATGTCTATTAAATTCATGCTTCTTCTGTCTTTTGCAAAAGCTCATATTTCATTTCAGAGGTGCTATGTATGATACAGGAGACTCATGGGTAGTGGCATAAGAGAGATCTGGGAATAAATTAACTATTGCCTTTTCTTTATCAAGATGCTTACATAAACAAATCAACCCATTATTTCAAATTTATGAGTTTATCTATACAGAAGTAAAAGCACCAGGAGAGAAGACTATCTCTACAAAAATGACTAGTAAAGAAATAATTGTAAGAGCAAAAACAATCAATATACTATCTATTAAAAGAGAACTGTTCAATATTTTAAGACACACCTACAGCTGTTGGGTAGAAAGAAACAGAAGTGATTGTCCTTCCTAAACATCCACTCAACATTTTCAATGAAATTAAGCAGCCCCAAGTCCTTTGAACAACTAATAAACCTACATTCCCTGGTAGCTCTCCAAGGTACTGAAATATAAGTCCTAAGCATTCCCAGGAACTAGTCAGAATGCGGGTTAAGTCAGTCAACTCCTTAAGGCAGAAAACAAAGAATATTACAGGAGCTTCAGTCACCTAACACAAATGACCTATTTTAAGTATATTGTCAACATGTAGCACAAATATTTAATAGGCCTGGTGTTTATTGCATTTTCTTTCTACTGTGTCATGTAGTAGACAAAATCTTGAGAGGAAAGAGCTCCAGTTTGTAGTGAAAGGAGTTTGATTTGCTTCAAATCTCACACCAAACCTGTTGTAAAAATATCCTGTTAAATTAATTCCCCCTATTCTACCTATTCCCTTACACAGTAATTATAATACTTTTTCTTTTTAGAATTTGTGCTTGCAATCATCTTATGTATTTATAGTTTATCTCTCTCAAGTTAAATGCATGTTTGTAGATAATGCTGAGTTTTGTGTCTAATTTCTTAATATATAAAATATGGTGTTATATAGTGGATTCTCAAAAATGATGCCTTAATATAAAAAAGCATATATGCGAACACCTAACCACTCCTGCCTCTTACCTCAAGTCTTTATTTCTCTGAATAATAAAGAAGCTTATCAAGGTGACCAGTTGTTATAGGGATAAGCACAATGACTGAAAATATACCTATAAACAGGGTTTTTTCCATTCCTATATCTGGTTTCTGCCTGTAATTTTAGGTAAATTGTAGCCTCTTTGTCTCGCAACTTTCAATCTTCTATGGTACCTAAAATTCAACAGACTACAGCAGATCCTTGAATAATATTTTGTTCAACATTGTTTCATTATAATGTTGATAAAATAATGTAGGAATTTAACTCATGTTTATATCAATTAATCCATGGCAGCAATTTTCAGTCAGTGTGCCACAAGGATTTTTAAAACATGCAATAGCTATTTAGTCAGGGCACTGACCTCTTTTCCATTAGATTTACAAATTAAAAATGACAACAGCCTTTATAACAAGTCATCTGATATGAATGAATCAAAATTATACCTATTTTTTGTCATATCAGCAAAAATATATATATTTTTGGTGTGTTACAGAATTTAGTAATTAGTTTATGTGAGCCATCAGATGAAAAAGGCTGAAACTCGCTGGCCTATGGTACAATTTTTTTTGTTATACATTGCTTCACTTCAAGTTGCAAAACCTATCAGCAACATTGAAGACTTACTGCATATGCAATTTATATTCAAATAATAATTTTAGGAAAGATTAGAAAATTCAAAAATAACCTAACATTAACATAGACCTATATATTCCATATGGACATTCATGAATTAAATGTAGATTGGTAACTTAAGTAGAATAAAGAATACATTTTAAAACTATAAAAGATATTAAAGCTCAACTATTCCTATCTGTTCACATATCACAAGTGAGAAATTTGAGATCCAGAAATATAAAATGACTTGTATTTGGTTATCAAAAACAGCGCTAAGACCCAAAGTTATGAGCCCTCCTTGCTATTTTACTAAATCTTTGTCCAATTATAATGTGTTGCTTTTAAAAAAGGTTATATTGGCCCTGGCTGGTTGGCTCAGCAGTAGAGCATTGGCCTGGCATGTGGAAGTCCTGGGTTCGATTCCCAATCCCATCTGCTTCTCTTCTCTTCCCCTTCTCCTTTTTCTCTATCTCTCTCTTACCCTCCCACAGCCAAGGCTCTGTTGGAGCAAAGTTGGCCCACGTGCTGAGGATGGCTCCATGGCCTCCTCCTCAGGTGCTATAATGGCTCCGGTCACAACGGAGCGATGCCCCAGATGGGCAGAGCATCGTCCCCTGGTGGGTTTGCCGGGTGGATCCCCATTGGGCACATGCGGGAGTCTGTCTGACTGCCTCCCTACTTCTATCTTCAGAAACACACACACACACACACACACACACACACACACACACATTTATATTAACTGAACCAGAGAACATTGAAAACATCCGAGTGCACGTGCAATGATCTCTGATGTAGACAGAAGGGGTCATGCCCACCCATTCAGCTCACTTTTGCCTTTCTCAAAATGGTGGAAACCAACATTTCCAAAGTACATCTACAGGCAGATGATTATCTGATCTAAATCTTCCTTTCTAAAAATATTTCAAAGGAAACACCATTGGCAAGCTCCAAGGGATATGTTCACCAAGAAAAGTATATTTCTTTAGAATTTTTTGATATAATAAACATTTCAGTTTAAGTATTATCATTCAATCATCCTGATAATGGACCCTATAAATATGTGACTGAGTACACAGAAAGATATATTAGTCTTTTCAAGAACCTAGGGAGTTGCCTTTGAACAACGTGATGCATGTTCATGTAAAAAATTACTTGTTCCCTTTGGATATTTATCTATGTGCTACATGTTGCATAAACACTCTAAGAGAAGAGTGGAACAGAAAGAAAAAGCCTTTCTTCAAGTGAACATTTGCAGAGCTGTAGTACACAAAAACTAACAGAGTCCTATGGAGAAATGAAAAGTTGTCCATTAATTGGCTTGGCCAAAATCTAATTTCTAAAATGCTGCATAACACCACTTAGCCAGTTATCTTGTGCTAAGTGAAGTAAGGCAGTCAGAGAAAGACAAGTGCCACATGATTTCACTCGTATGTGGAATCTAAGGAACAAAATAATCAGCAAATAAAATAGAAACAGACTCAAAGACAAAGAGGAAAGACCGACAGCTGTCAGAGGGGTGACGGGCTGTGGCGAGCTGGGCGAGAAAGGTGAAGGGATTGAGCAAAAACAAGTCATAGACACAGACACAGCTTGGTTATCACCAGAAGACAAGAGGGTTGTGGGCAGGAGAGGGATGAAGTACACAATAAAATATAATAGAATTGTTCACCTGAAACCTACATAATATTTTTAACTAATGTCAACCTAATAAATTCAATTTAAAAAAGAAAACTTAAAAAAAATCAAAGTTAAAAAAATCGTATTTTATATTTCTTACCTATCAGACTGGCTCCATTTAAGACCCTAATGAACAATTATGTTGCTGAAGCTACAGGGAAACAGACCATCTCACTCATTGTTAGTCAGAGTTCATAAGGGTTAAACCGCTATAAAGAAGGATTGTGCAATATCTAACAATGTATATACATTCATCCTCTGACCCAGCAATTTAAAATTTTACCTAATAAAGACATTGCCACAGGAATGAAATAATCTATGCCAATAACCTTGTGCCATAGTCATGTTAACTGTGATAGCAAAATATTAGGAAAAATGAAAATATCTAGCCATAGAAGATTGATTGAGTATACTTTAATAGCTTCACACAGGGCAATATTATTTAGGTATACAAAAGAAAATCTTTATGAACATATATGGAGTGATTGCCAGGAAATACTGTCAGGTAAAAATATCAAAGTATGGAAGAATATGTACCATGTCAAGCATTTGAGTAAAACCTAAGGGTAAATACGAGTAAATATACATATTGACTATGTGTGCACATATTTGTGTGCACATATGTACAGAAATTTATGAACATGGTGTGGGTACAATATATATCTATCTCTATATAAATCTATATATCTATATAGATATAGAATATAAGTATTGATTGACACTATCTATTGAGGTCAGAAAATAAAATGGTTACCTGTGGAAATTTAAAAACACCATAGAAACAATAAAGATGAGGTTAAGAGTTTTGTGAGTTCAGCTTTTTATATAGTTTTAATTCCAAACATATAAATATTTTATATTTTCCAAAAGTTAAAGTTAAATTAAGTTAAAAAAATAAAAAACCAAACTTAAGCAAAAGAAAAAAGTAATCATACACACACAACAGTATGGTAATTATCAGAGGGAAAGGGGAGTGGGAGGAGGTGGGGGAGGGTAAAGGGGGATAGATGGTGATGGAAGGAGACCGGACTTGGGGGGGTGAACACAACACAATGTACAGATGATGTGTTATAGAATTGTACACATAAAACCTGTATAATTTAATTAACCATTGTCACCAAAAAAAATTCTATTTTAGAAAAGCAAACTTAATGTAAAAGACAAAGAGTAAAGAAACTTAACTCTGTATCAAATTGATAGCATAGTAACTTTCTTGGTGGAAAATATTCTAAAGACAAAAGAAACACTAAAAAAGTCTTATGACTTAGTCTGTATCATTAACAAGAAGACTACAAGCCTGACTGGTGGTGGTGCAGTGGGTTGAGTGTCGATCTGGGACACTTGGGTCCCAGGTTTAAAACCCCAAGGTCAATGGCTTAAGCACAGGCTCATCAGGCTTGAACGTGGCATCATGTCATGGTCACTAGCTTGAGCAATGGGCCATTGGCTCATCTGTCCCCTCCACCCCCATTGGGGCACATGTGAGAAGCAACCAATGAACAACTAAAGTGCTGCAACTGCAAACTGATGCTTCTCATCTCCCTCCCTTCCCATCTCTCTCTCTCTTAAACAAACAAACAAACAAAAAAACAGCCTGACCAGGCAGTGGTGCAGCGGATAGACTGTCGGACTGGGATGTGGAAGACCCAAGTTTGAGACCCTGAGCTCACCAGCTTGAGCACGGGCCCATCTTGCTTGAGCAAAAGCTCGCCAGCTTGGACCCAAGGTTGCTGGCTCCAGCAAGGGGTTGCTCGGTCTGCTGAAGGCCCGCGGTCAAGGCACATGTGAGAAAGCAATCAATGAACAACTAAGGTGTCACAACGGCAATGAAAAACTAACGATTGATGCTTCTCACCTCTCTCCATTCCTGTCTGTCTGTCCCTATCTATCCCTCTCTCTGACTCTCTCTCAGTCCCTGTAAAAAAAAAAAAAAACACAACAAACAAAAAAACCCCAAGATCATAATACCCAACTCACAGATTGGTTCTTAGAATTCCATGAAAATAAAAGCAACTGAATGTGGAGTATGTGGAAACCCTCTGCACTATCCTCACAAATCTATAAATCTAAAACTATTCTAAAATTAGTCTATTTAAGGAAAATAATACGTACAATGCTAATTATAATGATCATAACTCCTGACATAGAAGACATAATTTAACTTGAAAATAAAAATCAGCACTCATCTCACAGATAGCACTAACTGGACATTACATATTGTTGCTAATGTTATGTTGTTTTAGTCTGGCAAATCCTTTGGAATTAAATATTCAAGTAACAGCACATTCTGTAGTTTCTGAGTCACAAGACTAAGAGTTATAAGATTTAGTCACAAGACTAAGGTAATTCAACCATACTAAGAAATCATAAATCATTTACCAGAATTACCGTGTAATTATACTCTATATATGGTATTGTATTTATGCACATGCATACACACACATATATAGCTCTTGGTGATTGTCAAGGAAGTTTCATATGTTACTTTATGTTTGACTCACAATAACTAGGCAAAATGGACAGGGCAGGGCAGGTCCGCTCCCTTGAAAAAATGAGGAAACAGATGTCCAGAGATATTTATACACTTGTCACATAGCCCATCTGTACTGGAGCTACTAGACCCTCACTGACCCTTGTCCAACATTTCTCCTCAAAAACCATACAACAAACAAAAGAATCTCTGCTATTTTACTGAATTAGCCATGAACACATATAGTACTCCCCATTAAGTCTTGATTCTGACCCCCCTGGGAGACCCTACACGAAGCAGCCTGTTGATCTGCCTTTTCCAAACCTGGGAGCTATCACCTTATTATTTGGAATCACAAGCCTCTTCTCTAAATGAAATGCTTTAGAATAGACTTTAAAGGGCTCTTCCCATTTAAATGCTTCTGTGCGGTCTTAATGTGATTGAGGGTCAAGAATTCTCAGTATTTAAAAAGAACAAACTACGATTGCAACCGTTTATCATTAGTCTTGTATTTCTTTCAATTAACTCAAGGGCCATAACAAAGCTCAGACTCATTTAAAAAAAAATCAGAAGGCACATAAAGAACACAGTACTAGTGGTAAACACAAAACTGCAAGCCAGTTTGCCTCTCATTCATTCCCTGAGTATTTGTTCTAATCCTACTATGTGCTGGGAATTAAACAGTACTAAATTCTGAGGAATCAGAGAATAATAAGCCAATGTAAGGAAACTATCCAGAAGTTCACTGTGGCGTGGGGTCCCATTCAGTCAAGAGATTATTTTATTATAAGGGTCATAAACAGGAAGTGTTTATCAGAAGTCTTCCCTCAAATGATGGGGCCAGAATATCAGCGTATTTTTTAGGATGCAAATAAGCCATGCTCAGAATGAATTAATTGAAACCTGGGTCCTTGTTTGCAACACAACAGTCATACAACAACGCGACATTCTTTCGCTGAGCAAACCCGAAGAGCCCTTTGAGAAGTCAGGACCACTCCAGGATGGCTGCTCTCCTGTGGCCTCATTAGCTGACTCTCACAAGGTACACACTGGAGCAGTGTCCTAGATTCCCACACGCCAGCTCTGACATTTATAAAGCACTTTCAGTACTGACAAGATCAAAAACTCAACACTCTTTCAAATCTCCTAGTAACTCCCAAACACCCCCAGCTCGAGCTGAGAAAACCGAAAGTGATAAAGCACGTATTAGAGTTAAAAAATAAAGAAAACCTTGGGAATTACGGGCTTATCCTGTTCCTTTTTACAGCACAAGCATTTGTATGATTTTGATAACGGTGACACTCGTTGCATTACCTCCCAGACTGGACTCATTTTGTAATTGGCATGGTACTATGATTTTGGCCAATTTACCAATTACAGGCTTCCAACCCAAACCTCCTATGCTTCTGTTTGCTTATATTTGAATGTCAGTGTGGGGCATCTTGGCGCTGGGTATTGATTCCGAGCCCTGCTCCTGGTGCAGTGAGGGCAAAGAAGGCATACCAACACATTTACTGGAACCGTGTTCCGGGCTACAGCTGCCACAATGATCACACTTAGGTTTTTCAAACCTCCGATTTTAAAAATCACTATTAGTACCTGAAACTTACTGTGTACCTGTGTCCTGCTCCATCATTTCACTTTCCTATTGCGGAAAAAATACGATATTAAATTTACCATCTTAACAACCTTGATTATTATTGCTGTGCAGTAAGTTTTCAAATAGGAAAGTATGAGGCCTCCGACTTTGTTCTTCTGTTTTAAGACTGTTTTGACTATTCAAGGTCCTTTGAAATTTCCTAAGAATTTCAGGCTGGGTTTTTGTTTTGTTTTTTTTCTCTTCCTGCAAAAAAATAATCTTACTTGGAATTTTAATGAGGATTGCATTAAATCTGTAGATTAATTTGGGCAGCATGAACAATTTGAACAATGTTAAGTCTTCTAATACATATACACATTTTTTAATATTTTCTTTTATTTCTTTGACATCACACAATTTCAATAAGGCCTTTAGTAGATTTCTGGAACATGGAAGTTAAAAAAAATGTGTAGGTAATATGAGTATATGTGTATTTTTTTCTTTTGTGTGTGTGTGTGACAGAGAGAGGGACAGATAGGGACGGACAGACAGACAGGAAGGGAGAGAGATGAGAAGCATCAATTCTTCGTTGTGGCACCTTAGTTGTTCATTGATTGCTTTCTCATATGTGCCTTGAGCAGGCGTCTGCAGCAGAGCTGAGTGACCGACCCATTGCTCAAGCCAGCGACCTTGGGCTCAAACCAGCAACCCTGTGCTCAAGCTGGTGAGCCCGCACTCAAGCTGGCGACATAGGGTTTTTGAACCTGGGTCCTCCACATCCCAGTCCAACACTCTGTCCACTGCGCCACTGCCTGGTCAGGTGGCAATATGTTTCTTAATCTGAGTACCGATCACCTGAAGCCCATCGGCTTTGTGATGGTGTGAAAAGAGACATGGGTAAAGCCATTTCAAAACAGAACCAGAGGACCTGCCTTGCACATCCTGCTCCTTGAACCTTTGGAGTGTTTGAATTGGGCAAAGTAACCTTTGGTCTGGGCCAAAGCAACACTGTTGTTTTCCACACAATTGTTTGTAAAACTAATAGGAAAGTAGACATTCTGACCACAAGGACCAGTGAATGGATAATGCATTTTGTTAACACCAACAGAAATTCCTTTGTGGTATTCAGATGCTAATTCCCCTTCTTTTTTCTCCAAAAAACCTTCACCCTGAAATCAGAGCCCAATTCAGGTGTCTGCCTGAACCTGTGCCCCTGGGTTGCAATTCTGTGATCTCCAGTAAGTGCTCATTGCCTCTCATTGTAGCTTTTTACCTTTAGGTTAACAATGGACATGATTTTTGAGCTTATGTCTTCTGTGGAACAGGAAAGAAAGATCGCCACCATTCATTAATTAATGAGTCACCTGCACACTTAGCGCTGAAGCATCTAGCTTGTGTCTGGCACTCGGCATGCTGCAGCTACACTGAGAGAGAAAGCTGCCTTCATGACGTTTACAGATTTTTGCTAGGTGAATAAAAGCTCAAAATTGTTGATAATCCAGTGCCACTATTTTAAAGGAAGAAATCAAGGCATGGGAAGGGAAAGTCTTTTGCCAAAGGTGATAAAGCCAAAAGATGGCAGTTGGACTTGGAAATGGGAGTGCCCAGACTCCTAAGCTCAGTGTTCTTTCCTCTTCTGCTCTGCCTGTCCCGATACCATGACCAGCGATGGAACGGGGACTGGTGAGGCAGCAACTGGCCCTACACCTGCTATTTCCCCAAAGCCAAGAAGGTGTGGGTACTAAGAAAAGGACTTTGTATACCGCACTCCATTTATTCCTTCCAAAATCTGCGATGCTGACCTGCTTCTGTTCTTGGCTCAAACACTGACCGAAAGCTAATTGTCAGGTCTAAAATTCTTTCTTGGCCTCAACTTGTTCTTCTATGGAAGTGAATGGACTAGTTGAGGGAAAACAAGTCAGCTTCATCCCAAGCTCTTGACCCACCCAAGTGGTGAGGTGCTTTAAAGCTAAGTGTTTAAAAGCCTTCAAAGACCATGTCAACCCTCCCAGGCAGAAGGTTCGGATTTATTGTTTTTTCACGAAGACAAGAGGGGTGTGCATGTGTGTATGTGTGTGTGTGTGTGTTTGTGTGTGTTGTGTTTGTGTTCAGAGAGCATGGTTAGTGCCTACAGGCAGCCAATCAGAACATTACTAACAAATCTACTCACTGATTCTAATCATATCTGCCACACTCAAAGTATCACAAGTTTATAACTTTTTGAAAATTGAAGAACAACAGAAGAGGACTGCGACACCGCAAATAAAACCCAACGCTGTGAAGGGTTTCCTAGTGACACATGCTGAAACCCCAGGAACAAGTCTTCGTACCGTTGAGTCCTCGATAAACCATAAGGAGGAAACCATTTGTTCTTTCATGTCTGCAGGGCCATGGTCCACCGAGCGCCACTCTGAAAGGCAAGAGAATGGGCTGTGGGCCAGAAGCCCAGTCCAACCACTTATTCACACGCTAAGGAAAATAATAGTTCCTATTCCATAAAATTCTGGGGAAAATTTAGTTAGTTAATAATTGCAAAATTCCTAATACAGTCCAAATACTCAGTAAATTATGATTATGTATGAAGGAAAAAAACATTAAGTTTGCTATTGTCTGTCATGCGAAATTCATATGTTGAGATCCTAACCCCAAGCACGATGGTATCAGGAGGTAGGCCCTTTAGGAGATGCTTAAGTTATGACAGAGCTCCCTGCCCCCCTCCATCATGTGAGGACACAGGGAGACTAACCAGCTATGAATCCCTCCCTTCTTCCTTCTCGGCTGAGGTTGGGCAGCAAGCTAGGCTGACTATTCAAGAATGAACCACAGAGAGAGAGAACCCAGGAGAGATGAGAACCAACAGGCACAAGTACATAGGCACAAAAATCTTATCAAATGAACATAGGCAAGTAAGAGAAAAAGTATAAGCCGCAATTTCTCATAGTTTTTGGCTTAAAATTCATGGAACAATATGGCGCTTCATCTTTTTACTGGGCTTTTATTTTCTACTTTTCCTTTTTTATTAATCACTTTTACTCATTTGGCACTTCAACCCTAGGACAACTATACAGACATGCAATTTACTGAAGAGAGGGGGGGGAAGAAATTGAAAATGACAACTTGATTCCATATAATTAATAGAAGTTGTCATATGTGGGAACAAATAGGGTTTCAACAGATGATTAAAAAAGATGAACCAAGATAGTGCTATGAATTAGGTGAGAAAAAAATGCTTTAAACACCTTACGCTGTGGTTGAGAATTAACTGGTGGGGGTTGGGGTTTGCATCTCTGCATGTGGTGCTACTGCGCATGTCCCAGGGACACGGTGTCCGCTTCTGGAGGGTGATTTGGCCGGGTGCCTCGAAGGCACAAAACACATCCATACCCTTCGACCCTCCAATTGCTCTTTTAGGGCAAATTTTGTAAAGGTTATCATTAAGAATTTATGCAATTATTTATCTACAAGAAGATTTAAAAGGCTTTATTTTTTTTTACTGGAAAATTAGAAACGATGTAAATATCTCACAAAGGGCCATTGTTTTAATAAGTGATTACTAAGAACTGTTTATTAAGAAAGTGATTAATGGCATGGGAAGATATTCCTATTAAGAACAAAGGCAGGCTATGAAGCATTGCATAGTGTGTATGCCATTTTAGTAAAAAGGTATTTGTGGAAAGACTCCGTCTTTGATAAATGCAAACTGTGTTTAAGACTGAGGATGAGAACCTACGTTAGACCTAGTTCGGTGTGCTAAGGCAGGTTTTATTCCCAAAGAACAAAAAATATGTATTCCACTCCTAATAATAGCTAGTCTTTCAGACAAAATCTTTTAAAATACGTTTTTTTGGAATTTGGCATGCACTACTCGTATTTGTTAGTTTGCTCATAAAACCAGTACTGACTGGCTTAAGGCCAAGCATCTGCTAGGGGTGAACATTTGTCTACTTACATTTTCCAGAGCTTCAAATTTTCCCAACTTATATTAAATTCATAACCAAGAAGGTGTGTGGTCAGTGTCAACACTTTTTTCTTTTCTTTCTTTAGTTTTTCATAAAATGAAGACTGAATAGCTATAGTATTACATCATGTACAAGGATTGTAATGCTGAAAATCTCGACCAGGGGGCTGGCAGGCAGCATCGCGATACTATGGTGTGAAGTGTCTGTCCTTCAGCACAGACATCAAGTCTGCACGGGTTTGTGAGAGGTAGCTGGGGTCTTGTGAATAACGTTCAAACAAAGGATACAAGTTAAATGAGAAAGCTGAGAATCATCTCTATATTGAGCATAAAGTCAGGGTGCGGGAGTGTTTTCAACAAACATAAGTTAATATATAGAACTAGCTCTGAGATGCAGGATCACTAGGGAGGCTAACAGCAATACTGAGGAGTTCTGATGGCAATAACCACACCAAGTAGCTCCAGCCCTTTGGGCTGGGACAGCAAAGGAAGGAAACTGTAATATTCAGAACTCAGATACTCCAAGAATGCCCCAGAGATCTCCACAAAGCTGAGACCCACAGCCCTCAGGAAAGGGTGCACAAGTTTCCTTCTGAGAGTGTGGCAATAATAGGGAGTCTGACACCAATGGAGAGGAATCTACTATTGCTCTGCCGGCACAGCCTGGGGTGAGATGTAGTTGATGGAATAATAAGGAAAGATCAAAATTCCATTCTTTTTGCCAACCTACCATCTTCCACTTTTCCTCTTACTCTCCCAGTTGGCAGAACCTACCAGGAAACCAAAAGCAAAGGAGGAGGATGGCTTTCCCAATCCCAGGCAGAGCATCACAAAGCAAGGAACCAGAGAGTAGGTTTGGAGTTGAGTGAGAATAGCTCATATAGTCTATCAATTTGTCTATATCTATCATCTATCTATCTATCTTTTGATCGCAATTCCATTCCTTTGTTACCCAAGCCCATACACAAATACACACAAAGTTATATACACATACATACAGTACACATACTCATAGAAAAAAAACGCATATACATCAACATGTTAATAGTCATTATTAGGTGGCAAAAAGATTATGAATGATTTAATTCTCTTATGCTTTCCTTCATTTTCTAATTCTTCTACAAAAAGTAAGTCACAACTATTTTCTGACATTGTACCAAAAAAAAAAAAAAAAAAGCTGACTGTTGATTAAAAGACTGTTAAGTGATATCATGTAACATTTGGATGTGAAAGCTTCTGGTATGTTTGTGTGCTTCTCAGAATGAAATTCTCATTTAGACTAATTTCCCTAATGGCATCAAGAATAAAACGCAAACCCCTGTTTACCCAGCTAAACTATGATTAATGCTAAGCATATGGAAGCCGATGGTAAAACTAATGAATAGTTTTCTCTGCTTGAGCATGGTAATGGTTTTGTGAAACAGGCTAGCAGAGGTTACTAGATCAAAACCAAATATTAATCAACTGGTTAATAATTTTGGCAGCAGCATTGAACAATGAAAATAAGGTAAAATAATTATTATAGAAACAAGCATTCCCTAAAGAACATGAAAATATAATAGTAATAACTCCTGGTTTAGTCTGTTTCTGCAGCTTCAGTTTTCCCTGTGACGGGATGAGAGTAGTCATTAGTATCGCCTCCGTCACTTACCCCCCCACTGATATTATTTATTGAGCACTTACTATCTACAAAGTATGTGTTGTCTGGTTACCTGGTTCTACTCTTCCCAACAATCTTGTATGCTTTGTGCCATCATTTCCATTTTTTAGTTCATGAACTAGAGGCACAAGTGGTTTAAGTATCTTGCCCAGGATCTTACAGGTAGTAAAAACAAAGCCAGGACTCCAAAGGTGCTTAACTTCCTCAGGGTATTCTGTTAATATAATATTTAATATTAATCAATTTAAGGTATATTACTAAAAATTCAAATATATTTTCATATTAATCACTTTAAGGTGATATAAGAATCAACTCAACTGCCAATGATTTTTTTTTTTTTTGGTCACTGAGCTATTTCTTCTGTGGTTCATTTATGTAAAACAGCCTAAATTCCAATAAATAGAATATAAAACATTTGACCGTTCTCCCCATTAATGTGTAATATTTAAATTACAAAATAGCTGTAATTTCCCAAAAATAATAAAAATAGAGTTTCACATATTAGACATACCTTTTTAAATAGGGTATCCAATACCATGTAATTTATTTCAAATGACCAGCCTACTTAAATTTAAATCTTAATATTGTCTGGGAAATGTTTGTCTGAAGTATATATGACACCACCTGCAAGGGGAAGTGCATCTGGCCTCTCTAGCTTCTCTTTTATTGGGGGTTCCTCTTTTTTCAGACCGGTAGTTTCTGGAGGATCTAGGCCAAAGGTGGGACATCTACATTACTTCAACAGGAGTGTCGCCGCAATCCCCCTCTGCAGCCATAGAAACCAATCACTGAATTCGATCCCAGTAAACCCATCTGTGATTTTACAGTCTATCAACACATGGAGTTTCCGGGCTGGGGAACGTACAAAGGTGCTGGGAGGGTGGAAGGCTCTCCCTCACCCCTCACGTTATCCTGTGATTTAAATGCTCCAGAGTCATACCCTGCATGATAAACTGGTTAACACACTGGTGGAAACCAAAGTCTGTTTAAAGAAGGTCTTGACTCCAGGTCAAAATGGCCACATTAGAGGCTTCCGGATAGCCTTCCTTTCAATGACACACCCAAAGTACAGCTAGCTATACATGAAAAACATTCCTTCTGCAAGAACTCCTGAAACCAGCTGAGTGTTCCCCACATAGCAGGTGGGTGAGAAAACACCCACAACAAAAATAACTAAGGAAGGCTGTAAATCTGACCATGGCATAGAACCATACAACTGGGAGGAAGCAGCCAGCTCCAAGCTTCTCGCTGAGGACGGAAGGGTCTGGACCACATATCTAGCACTCCAATTTTAGTAAGGACATTAATCCTACCAGTAAACAAAAGTTAGGGCCAGATGGCTTCACCGGTATTCAACCAAACATTTAAAAGAACATTAATACCAATTCTTCTCAAACTCTTCCAAAAATAACACATTTCATGAGACCAGCAATACCCTGATACCAACACCAGACAAGGACATGACATGAGAAGAAAATTACAGGCCAATATCCTGATAAATATAGATGGAAAAATCCTCAAAAAAGTTAGCAAACTGCACTGTACAATACATTAAAAGGATCATATACCATGATCAAGTGGTATTATTCCATGGATGTAGAAATGATTGAACACTGCAGATCAATTAAAGCGATATACCACATTAACAAAATGAGAGGTAATAATCATGTGATTATCTCAACAGATGCAAAAAATAACATCTTTGACAAAATTCAATATTTATGATAAAAACATTCAACAAAGTGGATATAGAGGAACTATACCTCAACATAATAAAGGTTATACTGTATATGACTAGAGCTAACATATTCACCAGTGAGAGAGAAGCTGAAAGGTTTTCCTGTGAGATTAAGAACACCACTCTTATCCAACAAGATACTGGAGTTCCTACCCAGATCAGCAGGCCAGGAAAGACACACGAGAAGCATCCAAGTAAGACTGGAAGAAGCAGAACTGTCTCTGCAGGTGACATGATCTTATATGCAAAAAAACCCCCCTAAAATCTCCAAAAAGTGTGTGGAATAAACAAATGCATTGAAGTTGTAAGACACAAAATCATTATACCAAAATCAGTTGCATTTTATACACTAATAATAAACTATAAGAAAGAAAAATTAAGAAAAACAATCCTATTGTCATAGGCGCACACTACTGTCAGTTTGAGATGTTCTCTATCCTGTCTGGCCTGTAAGGTGGTTAGAGATTTGGACACACTGGGTGGGCAGGAAGAATGTGCTCTTTGCCACACAGAGTCAAGGAGGGAGCTAGGCGTCCTGTAGAGGTCACTAAAGATACACATACTACCTTATGAGTCAGAATGTCTATTTCCACAAAATAACAAGAAAATTGAAGAAGAGAATAAAATCTAGCCTAATTGTGCAAACATGGACTAAGTCAGTGATGGGCAATCTTTTGAGCTTGGTGTGTCAAAATTCACCAAAAAACCGAGCATAACTCGGGTGGTGTGTCACTTGGAGAAAAATGGCCTAACCGGAAGTCCCAGAACTAGACGCTCTGTGCCAGAGTTCTGTTGTTATGGCCTACAGACCTCCAGCACAGAGTGTCTACACTACAGGAAATGTTTTATCCTCGGCTACTGCACCTGGCCATGCAGGAGACGAGTATGAAACGTCCTTCTTGACATGCGACCCCAGACTTCTCTGCTATGCAGCCGCATGCCGTCGAAAATGGCTACATGTGTCAGTGCTGACATGTGTATCATAGGTTCGCCATCATGGGACTAAGCTATGCCACAGGGCAATAAACTATGCCATGTGCTCTTGAATGGCTGGAGTATTGAGATGGTGGTGACAATGATGACTTGAGAAAGCTCTTAGAAAAAAAAGAATCCTGGCCCTAGCTAGGTGGCTCCATGGTAGAGCATTGGCCTGGCGTGTGGATGTCCCGGGTTTGATTCCAGTCAGGGCACACAGGAGAAGGTCTCATCTGCTTCTCCATCCCCACCTCTCTCACTTCTCTCTGTCTCTTCCCCTCCTGCAGCCATGGCTCGATTGGAGCAAGTTGACCCCAAGCACTAAGGATAGCTCCATGGCCTCTGCCTCAGGGTCTAAGAAGGGCTCAGTTGCTGAGCAACAGAGCAATGCCCCAGATGGGCAGAGCATCGCCTCCTAGTGGGCATTCCAGGTGGATCCCAGTCGAGGCATATGCAGGAGTCTGTCTCTGCCTTCCCTTCTCTCACAGAATAAAAAAGAAAAAAGAATACTGAAGCACAAAATTCTCTTTTCCATACACATGCTTGAAGAATTAGGTTTGATTATATTAATAGAATAAGTTCATTGTGTTGATTAGATTGTGTGAACAGGGATCAGCAAACTACTGCCTAAGAGCTAAGAATAAATTTTATATTTTTATATAAATACAACAACCAAACGACAGATGAAAGTTATACAAATATAAAAACCTCAGTGCCCACAAATCACATTTTATTGGAGTACAGCCATGGTCAATTAGTTTATATATAGTCTATTGTTCCTTTTACAATGACAGGGTAGTTGTGACAGCAACCACATGGTCACTAAATCTAAAACGTACTATCTGGCTTATTACAGAGAAAGTCTGTCAACACCTTTTTACATAGATAATTAATAGAACTGCTTATGGGTACGTGCCCAACATTAGAATTTTCTGTCACAAAGTGCTAAAATTCCACAAGTATATCACTGCTGTGGCCTCTTAAATATACAAATGTGTCACCATCAGATTATAAGACCACTCCATTTTGGAGGGATAGCCCCAAAGCGATTAAATTTAGACTCTCACAACCTTCCTTAAGTTCCCCTTTCTTATACAATAGTAACCCACTGGACACAAAGGAGAAATAAAGATGGTTACTGTTTCTTCCTTAGATCATTAATAGTCAGTTTCTACAATTTTTGTCATCTGACAACCTCCTCAATCATTATGATTCACTTTTGAATTGTATTAAAGTATATCATTCTATTTTTACAGTTTCCTGAGGGAGAGACAGATGGGATGCAATCAGGAAATCCTAAACCTCTCTGTTGGCTGCTCATAGCCAGCCAGGCTCTCCTACAGCTGAGCTGTGAAAATGATTGGCTGGTTCCCACTGAGCCCCAAGACCCATTGGGTGCTTCCCACTGAGCTGTGATCCTGATTGACAGCTGCGCTGCCTTTCTCCTTGAGCTTTGCCTTTGATCACTTGCTTTTAACAGGGCACCTGTATATCTGCCTGTTAAGAGTGGAAAAATAGCCATGAGCCACCTCTCCAAGTTGTGTTTCCTTTGTATTCTCTCAAAAAAATAAAGAGGAAGGGAACCCTAGCAATAAGGAGGGAACTCAACATGTAAAACAAATTGTTGAGCAAGTGAAATGAATGTCCTGCACACTGAATTTTAGACCCAACCCAATAACATATGTAATTTATTTTGAATCATAACTTAGAATATCAGGAAGAGGATGTCCTGGACTCTAGACACAGGAAATTTCAGAAGGTCCAGATATATATTCATATTAAAAATTAATAAATTGTCACCGTTATTAAGCTACCTTTTGCGACTGTGCTACACACTGTCTCAGTGCTCAATAAATCACTAGTAAACTAATGATAAAAATCTAGAATCTGGACTCAGGAAACTGGAATTATACCTTGATGTCTTCAACATCCCAACTCTGGGATCCTCATTTCAGTAGCCTGCTGATCTTCCCTTTGTCATTTCTATAAGGTATCACTCTAATTATTAGACAAAGAAAGAGGAGATGCTAAGTTAACATTCTAAAAGAACATCTACTCTATCTATAAAATCAAAATCACATCACTCAGTTCCTATAAGTTAAATAAAATAAAATAAATTCACCTTAGTTAACCAAAGAAGTAAAATTTGACTTGTACAATGCAAACTGGAAAATGTTGCTGACAGAAAATAATGGAAACAGCCCATGTCCATGGACTAAATAACTTAAGATTATTAAGTTATCAATCCTACCTAAAGTAAGCGACCTAAGAAGAGATTCACTGCAATCTCTAACTCCCAAAGAGAATTTTTTGCAGAAATAGAAGAACCCATCCTAAAATTTATAGGGAATGTCAAGGGACCCCAAATAGCCAAAACAATCTTGAAAAACAGGAGCAAAGCAGGAAGACTCACACTTCTTGATTTCAACACTTAAAATATAGCTACAATAATGAAGATAGTATGGTAAAGGCAGAAACACATTTAGATCAAAGAAATACAGAACCCAGAAATAAAACCTCATGTATATAGTCAAATGATTTTTGACAAGAGTGCCAAAACAATTCAATGGATAAAGGTCAGTATTTTCAACAAATAGTGCTAAAACAAAACAAAACAAAACAAAAAAAACTTTGATATCAAAACACCTCAATATCTACATATAAAAAATGTTTAATTCTTAATTGACACCATGTATAAAAATCAGCTGAAAATGGATCAAAGACCTAAATGTGAAACCAAAAACTATAAAACTCTTAGAAGAAAAGATAATGAAAAAGCTTCCCGGCACTGGATTTGGCAAAAGGCACAGGAAGAAAAAGAAAAAAATGTAGACATGGGGTGTCATGAAAATTGAAAATTTTGTGTATTACAGGACACTATCAATAAAGTAAAAAAGCAAATCATAGAATTGGAGAAAATATTTGCAAATCATGCATCGGAAAAGAGATTACTATCTAGAATATATAGAGAATTCCTAAAACTCAAAAACAAAAGAAATAGACACCTGATTCAAGAATGGGCAAATAACTTCAATAAAAACTTCTCCAAAAATATAAATGGTTCATAGGCACATGAAAAGATGTCCAACATCATTAATCATTAGGGAAATGCAAACCAAAACTATAGTGAGATATGCTCTCACCCCACTTAGATGGCTATTAAAAGAAAACTGGATACGGAGAAATTGGAACACATGTGCACTGTTGGTGGGACTAACATGGTGTACCTATTGTGGAAAACAGTATGGTGGGTTCCTTGGGTTAAAAAAATAGAATTATCATATGATCCAGTAATTCCACTTTTGGGCATATGCCCCAACAAAGTCAAAGCATGCCTCGAAGAGGTATACTTGCACACTCCTGTTCATAGCAGAAGGATTAACAACAGTAAAAGCTTGGAAACAAACCAAATGTCCATTGACAGATGAATGAATATGCAAAATGTGGTGTTTATAAGTGAAGGAAAATTATTCAGCCTTAAAAGGAAAGAAAATTCTAACATGTGTTCCATTATAGATGAACCCAAGAAAGTTATGCTAATTGTAAAAGGCAGCCTGAAAGGAACAACTATGGTAATAATTTCATGTATCTGATGTACTTAATCAAAATGATAGAGACAGAAAGTAGAATGGTGGCTTCCAGGAAGTGGAGGAGATGAGATGGGTGCTATGATTCAATGAGTATAGAGTTTCCCTGTGAAGATGAAGAGAGTCCTAGAAATGGATGATAGTGATGACTACATGCAAATGCGGATACCTCTGATACCACTGAACTAGAGACCTAAAAATAGTGAAGATGGTGAATTGTACATCCTGTGTATTTTACTATGGTAAAAAAAGAATATTGAAAAATAAATTCACCCTTTGATATGGCCACCCAATTCACAGGAATATTGTGAAAATCAGTGATCCTTTATTTCATGTATGATATTTCCTTGAAAAGCATAACAATCATATGTGTTTAAAGCGGTACGATTTAAAGAAATATTTTTTCAGATGTTAATTAACTCTCCTATTAGGTTAGAAATGTAAAAGATGATTAACTTGGTAAATGTTAAAAATGGTGAATTTGAGTTGGTGCAGGAGACAAATACTTAGAGCTGACCAGATTCCTTTAAAACAAGGCACGTGGCAACTACTACCTCTATCTTGTGTGCCTTCCCCCCCACCCCCACCACCCATAATGCATATCACCTTCTCATATCATGACAACTTACCTAAAAATTATGTTTATTGTTCTTATTTTTTCTGTTCAACTCCACAAGGGTAGATAACATTGTCTATTGTATGCACTGATAGAGGCCAAGTGCCAGGAGTAATGTCAGGCATAAAATAGGTATAATAGCAGATTTTATTGATTTGGACAATTGTTTTCTACCCCAAGTAGATATCAATAAGTTATATAGGGTAACACATGAAAGTTGCCCTTCATTCAAGCCCCCATAATGCTATTTACTGGCAGATTTGCAGGGGGGATCTTTCTGAAATGTATAGAAGGATCACTAGTTCTTTAGTTACTTACTAAATATTTATTAAGCACCTACTATGTGCTAGGCATACTACTAGATTATTTCCTTGATAGCATTATCTCTGGCTGAGTCTGATTATACAATCAAAGGTTATGACTATTAATGGAGCACATTTACATTATTAGACAAAACTTCCCAGGTCTACACGAGCATTTGGATAAGATAATTTAGCACATAATGCTGCCTAAGCCCTGCTCCACCCCAGGTAACAGGACATAGCTAAAGGCCTAATTCCAGAATGAAAACCAGCTCTACCTAGACTTATTCATATTACAGAGATGGTTCTATTTTTGTCAATATTTTTTTCCTTTTTTTGAATTTATTAGGGTGACATTAACATTAAACAGGTTTCAGGTGCACAATTCTGTAACACATCATCTGTACACTGTATTTGGTGTTTGCCACCCTAAGTGAAGTCTCCACCCATCACCATTTATCCCTTCAAATTCTCCTCCACCTCTTCCTCCCCTCCTCTCAGCAATCACCACACTACTGTCCCCGAGTTTTACTTTCTTTTCACTCAATCACTCCACCTTCTCTTCTCGCCAACAGCAGTCAGCCTGCTCGCTATGATTCTATCAGTATTTTGCTTGTGGGAATTAATTTTGTCTATTAGAGTTCACGTATGAGTGAAATCATATGATACTTGTCTTTCTCTGACTGGCTTATTTCATTTAACATAATGCTCAATCGCTTTCAAAGGAAACCTAGTTACAGCCCAATCAATAACTATGGAACGGATGAGAAAACTCTATTCTAATGCTTTCCCCCAATACTCCAGACCACAGAATCAGTGTCCTTGAATAGTAGTAGCTCATCTATTTAATGTAGTATTCATAGAAATTGCTGGCCTGAGTAGTTTTAGGATACCGTGCACTCAGTTACACGCTCTTCTGTTTGTACTTCAGCAACGGCATAAAACAGAATCTAACACATTTTATTTATTTATATTGTATTCACTTTTAGAGAGAGAGGTGAGAGAGAGAACAAGGGAGAGAAAGGGGGAAAGAACAGGAAGCATCAACTCCCATATGTGCTTTAACCAGGCAAGCCCAGGGTTTTGAACTGGCGACCTCAGCATTCCAGGTTGATGCTTTATCCTCTGTGCCACCGCAGGTCAGGCAGAATCTAACACATTGTAAAACTTCAGTTTCAGTCTTTTTTTTTTTTTTTTTTAGGGGGAGAGGCTCGTTTTTCCTGTTTATTCTTGTGCTTTCATGCCCTTATTTCTCAACCAGTTAAGTCTCTTCACACATCTAATTGCCTTGTGTTTTGATGACGTCTTCAAACTTTTTATAGAAACTGCCCGCTTTTGCTGTGCTGGTCAACCTGGTGCGTACCTCCCACTAGTAAGAGTTCCAGCTTTCATGATGGGCAGGAGTGGAGCAACCAAACGGCACTGTGATTGGCCCACCATGAAAGCTGGAATGCCCACTAGTAGGCAGTAGGGACCAGGTAGACCAGCACTGCAAAAGTGGGCCGTTTTTATAAAAAGTTTGAAGACGTCTGGAAGACCTTGGCCATGGTCCCCTGTTCTTAGTAACAGAAGCCCTTTCCCTTCATCACTCGTTTTACAACGAAGATTTTCTTAATTAAATGACGTTTGCACTTATCGCTTCCAAACTCTCATTTCATATCTGCTCTACTAGTTGACCGCCTAGGTCCCCTTCCTGTCCTCAAATCCTGTGACACGTGTGCTTGATAAACACGGAAGAGATCACAGAAGTCATCACTCTCCTCTAAACTTTTTAGCATGGTTGCCCGTGTTTTCATTTCAGTGATATTTTACAGTCAATTTACCTTTAGATCTTCCTCACAGAATCATTTCTAAGGACTAAAGGTTTTTTGAGCTTCAAAAAAAAAAAAAAAAAAATACCGGAACATCTGTGTCACTGTCAAGTTCACTCTATAACCACCTTAATAGTAGGCCGTGAAAAAGCCAAAACTTTTGGCATGTTGCGTGTTAAAGGAGAGGATAGAAATGATAGCCCCCTTCTTCCCAGCTGAATCCACGGCTGACAGTGCCAATGGCTCCTCGAACACACTTCCTGTGGAAAATTTCACCATACAGGAGGTTTCGGAAGCCATTTGACAGATCTGAGCAGGGTGCTGGAAATGAAAGCCCAGAACTGGCCAAGGCCCTCCTCTAACACGGACCATCTCCACGTCTGATCTACCTACCCCCTTTGTCCTGCTCCAAAGGACCTACCACCTTCTAACATAAGAGAGAACGTCTTCTGTTTATTGACTTCTGTCTCTCCTGCTAGATGCAAGCTTCCCAAGGGCAGGGATCTTTGTCTGCTTGTGTTCCTTGATGTATGCCAAGCATCTAAAATAAAGTCTGGCATAGCGCAGGTGTCCACAAAATATATCTAATGAAGGAATGAACAATATCTGCCTCCACTAGCAACAGAATCGGGCAGGTCAGGGTAGGGTCAAGTGAGTATGGGAAATTTAGGATGCAAAATTTAAGGAAGCCCCCACTCTCAGGGCCAACACAGCATTAACAATCCTGTAAGGAGGTGAAAGGGCCTCCTTAAATTATCTACTCTGGGCACCTCATTTGCCTCACCCCAACCCCAGCTGAGGATCATCCCTGTTAAAAATACACATTTCTCACCACACCCTTTACCTACTGAATCAGCATCAGTGGGGAAGTACGGGGAGGGGGTAGAGCCCAGGGAACTTCATTTCTAATGAGCTGCTTGGTCATTCTAACCACACTTTTATTTGAGAATCATTGCTTTAAATTAAGCAGCATTGCCATGACTAATTTCTCACTAAATCATCCCTGGCCAGTTACTTCTTCTTCTCAGTTAAGCCCCTTCATTAGCTTTCCCCTCTTATTCCTAACAAAATTCTAATAGCAAACATTATGTTTCATATATACAGGTCACTAAGCCCCAGGCATTGCTCAAAGAACTTCACTGCCTGCCCACAGGTAACATTAAGTAACCAATCTGCACCTAATCGTCACACACCACCATGTGGCAGGCACCACCACCAGTTCCATTGACAGATGAGGGAACTGTGGCAGAAGTTAAGCACTTCATCTGTGACCACACAGCTCGGCAGGGCAGATTCGGGATTCAAACCCACACAGCCTTGTTCCGAAGAGTATGTTCTAAACAGAGCACTCTCAACATTCTAGCTAAAAGAAACTGTTTCCAACCAAATCCTAGATCCTCTCAGATTTCTCCTTGCCCTTTATTTGGCAATTGTGTTTATTTACTGCTTTTCCGGTCACTTCTCTATCAAAACCTTGTTATTGAAATCTCACCCATTCTTCATTCTTTAAGTAGAAGAATTCCATTTCCCATGAAGTCATTTTCAAATGGCCCACTGAAGCCCCTCTCCTTGTCGGTGTTCACTTAACTTTGTTTCTTTATTGTTCCGTCTATATTAGGTTTTGGTGTAGAACTAACCGGACATGATTAAAATACAGTGTGTCCGTAAAGTCATGGTGCACTTTTGACCAGTCACAGGAAAGCAACAAAAGACAATAGAAATATGAAATCTGCACCAAATAAAAGGAAAACTCTCCCAGTTTCACACCTATTCAGTGCAGTTCATTTGTTGCCCTACACACATCCAAACGATATCTGTAGCAAATGTGCATCGTATGGGTCTATCCGCTGGTTTGATAGCGTGCAACAGCTGCAATTTGTACCCCGTAAAACAGAGACGTTTCTTTAACACCTTATGAACTGTAGTCTTGCTTGGGCGTAATTGTCGAGCACACGCACGCACAGAGCTTTTAGGGCTCCTTAGGTAGCTATCCCGTATAGCCTCTACAGACTCGTCACTGACTGATGGCCTACCAGAACGGGGTTTCTCCACCAAACTGCCGGTTTCCTTCACTGCTTATCCCACCGAGTAATGTTATTCCTATGTGGTGGTACTTTGTTATAAACGCGCCAATATTCACATTGCGCTTTGGTCACGGATTCGAATTTAGCAAACCACAGAACACACTGAACTTTCCTCTGTACCATTCACATCTCGACTGGCATGGCCATGGGCTGCTCCGCTGTATATACGGTGTTACGTCATCATCTGTGCATGTACACATGCTGCCACATCATCCTACAGAAACTAGGCGGGTTTTCCTTTTATTTGGTGCAGATTTCACATTTCTATCGTCTTCTGTTGCTTTTCTGTGACCAGTCAAAAGTGCACCGTGACTTTACGGACACACTGTATTTTGAAAAACTAACCCCTATTAAGGCTTATTTCCCTTCACCCATTGTCTCTTTCCTCATGAAAGCACTAGCCACGCCCTTCTATACTCATTGCTTCTGGAGAAGAAAAACAAATCAAGAATAGAAAAAAGAGGTAAATATTCAGCTTCTGAGTTTCAGAAGTCCAACACACTCTCCTAGGAGAGAACCCAAATTGCTCATGAACAAAGGTCATTTAGGTGAGTCAAGGTCAGAGATTATCTGGCTGAGCCCCCTATCCCACCTATAATTCTAATTTATACCAAGTTGGATAAAAGTTTCCAATTGGGATGAGGACCAGAGGGAAGACAAGGAGAGAAATGCGAATTTAATTTCAATGTAAACGGGGAGCCCTGCAGCAAATGCAGATGTGACAACTGTGCATTAGTTTTCAGAAACACAGGAGAGAAGAGAGCAGCTGTAGAACAGTCCCAAGCTAGAGCCCAGGAAGGCAGCAGAACTCTGCAGAAGAAACTGATAGCTGTGTATGTAGGCAGAGAGGGAGGGCATTATGCAGTCAGCTAGAGAATGACTCAGGGGCAACAAAACAACCCATCTGCCCACAGGTAACGTAAAACCAGAGAGAGCCTTGGAGAGTACAACAGTTACTCCCTTAGCTTAATGTTGCATTTGAGCAGCAGGCTGGTCTCACATGCCCCAAAGCAGTTTGAGAAGAATTCCAAGAAAGCTATACTTGAACTGTAGGAATCCAAAGTGATTCAGCAGTGCTTTAAGTGGACAACACACCACATGGCAACAAGTGTATCATGTGCACATCAGCATACACAGATAAGGACCAGTCCATTTCCCCCACCCAACCTCCGCCAACCATGATCCCGATAGATACCTTAGAACTCTCTCTCAAGTACCGCATGTTTGTATCTTCCCTTCACGTTGCACCAGGTTGTTTCCCTTCATTCTGATCAACTCCCTAGATCAGGGGTCCCCAAACTTTTTACACAGGGGGCCAGTTCACTGTCCCTCAGACCATCGGAGGGCCGCCACATACAGTACTCCATACACTGACCACCAATGAAAGAGGTGCCCCTTCTGGAAGTGTAGCAGGGGGCCAGATAAATGGCCTCAGGTGGCTGCAATTTGGCCCGTGGGCCGTAGTTGGGGGACCTCTGCCCTAGATCAAGCGGTAACATAGGAAGTGCTCCACACACACTTGTAAATAAATGAAAAAAAGTAAATCTCCCAAATTTGTAAATGGATAATTTTGCCAGAAAAACCCTCCAATCCTAGTAGTCATCAGAGTGGCCAATTGAGAAGCAGATGCTTCTATCATAGCTCATTATTCCCTGTAGAATCACAGATTATTTGGTGCAGATCAAAACACCCCCTAGTCCTGAGTGAGTCCTGGAGCACAGCACCGATGAGCACAATTACAGAAAGCATGTGGGAAATACGGCTTATTTTCTTCTGGTTTGTAAAAATCAAGAGTCCAGTGAGTTCTTAAAAGACTCACAAAAGAGGTGACATTTGTTGAGTTCCTGCCAGAGAGGGTCTTTGTGAATTTATTAGAAATGAGTCACTGTTTCCAGCAAGTTGTCCTTGGGGGAAACTCAGGTGCTGGCTCACCCTTAACTTCAAGTTCATTCGCGTATATGAGACAATTGCAGGCCTGCATTTCTGATCAAGGGTAAAAAAGAAGATCAATGAGCAAAAAAAAAAAAAAAAATATGGTTTTTTTTTGTAAAATAGAAATACACAGCTGAAGACGGTGTAAAAGGAACAGGACATGGACGCAGTACAATAAAGTAAGTTGCTTCACCCTCTTCCTCTGACGGCCACCACTACAGAAGCATTCTGAGCCCGAAGACTTCGGTTTCAGATACTTTACAATGAAGAAAGGGCGGAGAGAATGATTTTAAAAATAAGATATAAAAACGTGAGCGTCCATGGGGAATAGTGATGTCTTGAATAGGTGTTGCAGGGCTTATAATTAAGACATAGAAATGTTGGAGTAGTTGTCTCAGACCCAGTTTACTTTGGGAATTTATCATCAGTCCTTCCAAAAATAAATATAGAAATAAGATTTAGAACCTAATCTCAGCCTCAGAGCAACAGGAGGCAGCTCTGAGTCACTTTCATGTGTTTATCATGGCTGGCCCCACTTTGGGCCGCTGATCCCCCATCAGCTGTATCCTCCTGGTGTTCCTCGTCTTCTGCCGGTAGACATAACGCCCTCTCGGCTGCTGTAAGCTAGCAAGGGTAGAGGGCCTCAAGGTACTGGGAGGTGGTGTAGTTTTCTTTTTACTGGTATTGGATCAGTTCAAACCTCATTAGGAAGATACTCCATATTTTAAGGGTTCTAGGAAATCTGACATTTTAGACAAGAGAGACAAAGGGAAGGCAATAAAAATGCAAGGTTATATAGTAATATCACTGACTAATCTGAACAAAGTGTCTGATGACTTAACTAAACAGTTACTCAAACTCCTCCGCTCCACACCCCCTCCCCCAAGCTCCTGAACTATGACTTGCCTCTAAGCTTAAGCAAGCATGTGAATAGAGAACAAAGGACCTCTCCCAAGAATCAACTGACCACAAAGAAAAATATATTCCCTAAACAACTCTGTCACCAAGCTACATTGCTTACCTTGCCTGCCTGCCCTATTCTCTCATAGCTGGTCATTTGCCTGGTTTACTCCCCACCATGAAAGGAAAGGTCTTTCTGCCTGACATGTGAGATGCATGCAGATGTTAAAGTTGATGTGGACCCCCGCCTCCATTGCCATAGGATCTCTTACCCTACAGCAATTGTTTCCTCTCCTTATTTTAATAAATCCTTAGAATAAAGTCTCTCCTTACCTAAATGTAAATTTGTTTTTATTTGACAAACCTATGGGTCAAATTGAGGAGAATTAATATCTCTTACAACATATCTCAAGTTTTTCAGTCCATGAACATGGTACAGCCTTCTTGTTATTTAAGACTTCCTTAATTTTCCCCAACAACATTTTGCAGTCCTAATTAATGTTATCTGACACTATTGTAAATGGTACTTTTTAAAAATTCATTTTTTAATGTTTGTGGCTGGAGTAGATATTGATTATGAATCTAGCAACCTGAAATCACTTATTAATCATGAGTTTGTCTATAGGTTATTTTCTATTTTTAATATCATGCTATAAATAGTGACAAATTCATTTTTTTGTTTCTAGTTCTTAGGTTTTCTATTTTTGTATTATTGCTTTGATGCCGTGGCTAGGATCAACAGCGCAATGTTTAAGTACAGCAGGGATAGCTAGTGTGCTTTCTCACTCCCTATCTTCAGGTAAGAGCATTCCATGCTAATATCTGCTGTATTTTGCTTATATTTTAAATCAGATTAAATAATTTATTAAACTCTCTTTATAGTTTAAGTTTTTATCCATTAATAGGATATACCTTTTGGGAGAGACTAGGGTATATTCATAGAGGTGAATACTGAGGAACATTATCTTTGAGTCTTCAGTTCCAACCCAAATATTCTGGGTATCTTCTTTACCATTTCCTCTTGTGTTCTTTTTTATTTTTTTATGTATGCATGTTTAGCAACTGTAGCAATTGAAAAAGCAGTAATTTACTAATATGCATCTATCAGGATGGCAGGAGATGCTCAAGCTGAGCCAGTGAACTCTTGCTCAAGCTAGCGACCATGGGCTTCAAGCCAATGACCTCTGAGCTCAAACTAGCAATCTTGGAATCATGTTGATTGAAAATCCTGCACTCAAGCAGGCAACCTTGGGGTTTCGAACCTGGGACCTCTGCATCCTATGTTGACACATTATCCACTGCACCACCACTGGTCAGGCTCTCTGTTTCTTCAGTTGACTTATCTTACTCCTTATTTTACTACCATTTTTCTCTACATTCAGAAATGACAAACATGCATAATGAGCCCTTAAAAGAGTGCCTATGTATTAGAAAAATTCAAGATTCTATGCCTAGTAAATACTTAGTAATTAAACCTAATTACAACTCACCTTAGGTATTCATATTATTTTTATAGTATCTTTCTCCTACTCACCCATAAAATCTATTCTAGGCTAGCAATTATGCTGGTATTACTGAAAGGTTTTCATCTCTCTCCAACTACTTTTATACTGTTGCTTCATCTCTTAACTAAATCTCCCTTTTTTTTTACACTCACTCATCTCTCTCCCAGTGGGCTTACTGTTCTTGCTTAGCATATCACTTTTGGGTCTTTCCAACTCTAACTCCGACCCCCTGACAAGAGGCATCTCCTCAGAGTCCAGGTTCAGCCATAACTTGTCCTGTCTACATTCTCTTTCTATGAAAGCTACGTTGTTCTTACAAACCACAACCATTAGCAATGTCCTTCTGGAACTTCAGATGAGCAACCATGAAGTTGTTCATGTTTTTCCGCAACTATTTTCATATGTATTATAGAGTCTCCCTGGGGGGGGGGTCCCTCAAAACACTGCTGTGATCTTGCTCTTCCCATCCCCCCCATGTACCATAACCTGTATTGTGCTGCCCTCTGAAACTAAAAATATTCTAGAAATTCCGAAACTTCAGACTTTGAATCACACCTTTCAGTTTGTGCCTCATGCCTTGAATTACCACAAATCGCATGCCTGACAAAACCAATTTTGTGAAGAATGTGGGTGGATCAAAAAGGCACATCCCATCCCAGGAGCAAAGCCCGTGAAGTGCTGAGGTAGGCAGCAGAAAGCCACAGTAGTACTACTTCTTTTTCTATGAGACTTCAATATTTTGAGGATGATATCATTGAAAGATCCAGCTCTTTGGGTTTCAGGAGAGCCTATTAGAAGAATGTAGGCAGAATGTAACAAGGGCCTAAGCGATAATGTTTGACACTCGTGTTTTCATTACCACTTCTTAGAATCTCTGTGCCCTACTCAGACTGATCGCTAATAATGCCGCACCAGTCGCCTACCTGCATCGATGCCCCATCCACATAGGAAGCCTTTCTTCTCCATCCCCCCCCCCTTTTTTTTTAGGGCAGGGAGTTGTTTTTAACAAGTGTGATTCTAACATCTTTTCTCATGGCCTATGTTAAATCTTAACATCCTCCACGATACTGTCACAGAAGCAAGATAAGCATCTAAGACATTAAAAGTTAGAACTGTGCAGCTACTACAGTCTGGTCCCTGCCTGTGTCTCCAGTTCCTTCTGCGTCTCTCTTCCCCACAGGTCACGTGCCCCAACTGCAGTGATTGCCTGCTCCTTACACTTAGTGTGTTCCTCGGCTGGAGTGCCCTACCTTTAGGTCACATTCCTGCCGGCTCTTAATGCAAAGGTTACCTTCTCAGAGACTTTCCCTTCTCTGGCAACTCATGACCCTCTACAATTTCTTTCATAATTCGTATCTTTTTCTCTGCAAGTATTTATTTCCCACTGGTTGTCTCTCCTAATTAGAATTTAATCTGAGTTCAGATCTATATCTATCTTTCATCTAACCATCATCTATCTTTCTATCAGCCTACCATCTATCTATATTTGCTTTGCTCACAGTTGCACCATGAATGCAGTGCCCAGAATATAGTAAGCACTCAATGAACACTAAATAGCTAAACTCTTTTAACTGTCCAGAATATAGCTATGTATTCTGTATAGCATGCTTTCAAATTCATTTCACCCCTGAAGTATATTCAACAAGAGTAATCAGGCTCAATGTATACATAAGAAAACAAGGTTCCCTGACTTTGTAAAGTCACATAACTAGTAACTGCAGGTGCAGTAAAAAGAACTTAATTTTCCATATGATTGATCATCATTAAAAAACAACAGACATAGGTTTTTTAAAATTTACTATCAAAGGAATAACAATTAAAGGTCAAGTTAACTATAAAAGAAGTCATTACTTCATTATTTTAAAGAAAAGGAAATAAATTCAGATATTTAATATGGTTTGGGGAGTTTTAGGATTTCACTAAGATTTTTCAGCATTAGAATTAGCTAAAAGGATATTAGAATGGGGGGAATCAAAATGACTCTATGCATGAAAGCAATAATGTATAAAAGACATCAATTTAATATATTTGTTGGCACAAATACAAATGCCTATCTATTTACTGAGTTTATTTACCCTCATTTTCCTAGATATAACAGCGTTTAGCAAAATGACAATTATTTTCCCTTTCAATTTTATTTCTTTAAGCTGAATAACTGCTCAGTTGCCTCTTGATTTTTGTCAAGAATAGGGATGGCATTCATTTGGGTATTTGTGTGTCTGAGTATGTACCAATGCACGGCTGACTATTGCTATCATCAGGATCTTAGAAAGAAGGTTGGTTAAAAACCACTTAAAAATAAGTTTAGACTGCACATCAGATAATGATAATTTTGTCAAGTGTCCAATTCTTTTTTTTCGTCCTTTTATTTTGGTTTTATATAATAAAGTGGGTTGTAATCAAGCAGTATCAAAATTTTAAGAATCTAATCATGTTAGCTACATTTCTTCTAGGATTCAGAAATTTCTATTTCTTACTACTACTCGATTCTATTTTGCTTAATGATATGTTTCCCACTTTTCTATTTTGCTTAATAATATATTTTCCTATGTCAGAGATTTTTAAAATAGCTAATGAGTTAATAAAGTGATATTTGAACTTAAACAAAATCAAATTCATGTTTACCCATAAATTAGGAAGTTTTTTCTGATTATTTCACAAAAAATTTGGTAAGATAATAGTTATTTTACTCTTTATTCCTGTGTTACCAGTAACATGTATTAAGATTAAACAATAAATACACATGAATACATGCTAAAAACCATTACTGAGAAATATATAATAAATTGTTTATAATAACATTTCTCTTACATGTATTCATACTTTGGAGACTGCTACCTGTTTTGCCAGAAATGAATTGGCAAAATTATTTAGAGAATGAAATGGATGTGGACAGGAACTCAAATGCCATTCAAGCCCCCCTTCAGAATAAAAGGCTATTTACACAAGTTTTGAAAGAATTCCATAGGAAAGGAAAGGTGAAAACACTGAAATTAAAAAGTACTTTTGCCTGACCAGCAGTGGCACAGTAGATAGAGCGTCGGACTGGGACGCAAGGAGCCAGGTTCAAAACCCTGAGGTCGCTGGCTTGAGCGCGGGCTCACCATTGTGAGTGCAGAGTTTCTGCCTTCAGTGTGGGATTACAGACATGACCCCATGGTCGCTGGCTTAAGCCCAAGGTCACTGGCTTGAGCAAGGGGTCACTCAGTCCACTGTAGTCCCCTCGGTCAAGGCACATATGAGAAAGCAATCATTGAACAACTACGGTGCTGCAACAAAGAATTGATGCTTCTCATCTCTCTCCCTTCCTGTCTGTCTGTCCCCAGCTGTCCCTGTCTCTGACTCTGTCTCTGTCAAAAAAAAAAGTACTTTACAGGTAGGTCAGTGAGTCAGAGGGTGTCGGAGCTAGAGGAAGCCTTCAGGGTCACTGAACCCAATCTCTTTAGTTTACAAACAAGGAAGCAGAGAACTGGAGAAGTATGGGAACACTCTGAGATCAGAGTTAGCAAATGGCAGAGGCCATGACCAGGAGGGATGAGTCCCAACACCCCAAGTGAGACAAGGTGTGTGCACCAAGGACCAGGCACTACACTTCTGAGTCCACACCCGCTCACTGTTGATTTTAGAGGGTTTATTTCTCCACTCTGAGCTGATGTGCCCTCACCCATGCAGTGCAGGTCACCCTGCACCTACATCGTAGAGTGGAGGACGGCTATGGCTCAGCCAGCTGCCCTCCGCATTTCTCTCCTGCCGGCGCTTCTCATCGCACTCTGTGCACTGCAGTGTGGCCCCTCAGGCAGCATTCGAAAGCTCAGGATGCATCCACAGCCCATCTCCCTCTACCTTATACCTATTTTTGATGTCACTTTATTTTGAAATAATTTCCTATTTACAGCAGAGCTGCATAGATACGACAGTGTGCTTCTGTACACCTGTCACACGGCTTTGCCGAAGAGTCACATCTTATGAGACCATTTACATGCACCAAAACTAAGACCATAACATGGCTACAATACTTCTTAATCGAAATGATACCATTAACTACCGGATTTATGTGGACTTGCCCCATTTGTCTACTACTGTTCTCCTTTATTCCAGGACTTAACCCAGGATACCACATTGAGGTTAGTGTATCTTAGGCCTTTAATCAGACTTCATCTTTAATCTAAGAAAGGTACTATAATATATTTAAACCCATTGATCAAAACCAAGGGACTCATGGGTGAGCAGAGAACACGGTAGATGGATACACTTCACACAGTACAGTAAGTGCCACAGGCTTGCAGTGACCAACCCGCCAGCCGTAGAGTCTAAAAGACCTTTAGTTCTTCTAGAACCTATTCAGTATGCTCCGTCTGTCTTGAAATAACAAGTTAAAAACAGCAGATATGGGCACCTTTAATTAACATGCTTTGGCATTCCCATTTTCCTCCTTGGAAAATTACACATTTCTGTTCCTAATGACCAAGCCACAAAGACATAACCTTTAAATTAAGAAGAAGAAGAAGAAAAAATCCTGCCAGCAGAAATCAGACTGATCCTACACTCGTTCACAGAGGAAACAGGAGGTTATTCCCCGCTTGGAAATGACCTATGCATTGCACCTAATAGATGAGTCTGGCAACATTTTATAAACGTCCACTTTCTTCCAAGTACTAATTTCAGGCACAGCAAAGAGAAAGCTACTGTGGAGAACTATGGAAAAGCAGCCATTTCTTATCCGGCAAAAGGCACGTGGGGATTTATGGGGAGATGGAACGTGATTACAGCCTGGAGCTTTGCCAGGGCAGGAGGAGAGCAAGGTGATGGTCCCTGCCAGCCTTAACGGATGGCTTTCCTGATGTGACCGATGTCCTAACGCCCCTCCTCCTCATTTGTTTTACCTGGCAGCACACTGTAGCTACAGAGCAGTAAGGAGGACTGCGAATCGGCTTTCTGGCACCAGTCGACTGTCAGAGAGAGGACACTGGTCCGACTGAATTCTGGAAGTTCTGACTAACAGAAGCACGGGCTTCCCGGGGAAGTGCTGAGTAGGGGTGTCATCTCCCTGCCAGGCTGTTCTTCCATTACTGTAGCGTGGACCACAGTGGTGATGTTCACGGAGTCCTTTCTAAGATGAGACACTCTGCCAAGGGCTTTCTGATGTCCGTCAAGGTCAAAATGTACCCACTACCACTCAGGTGGGCAGAAGAAGCTCCTACTCTTTATTTTCCATAACTGAGCTCATGTGGTTGTCAGTCCCCTTCCTCAAGACTGGGAGACAATCTCAGTTTTACAAGAGAAATTCCTCTTTCTTCCGGCCCGAAACTTAGTATTCTCTCAGCAATTATACCATATTTCAGAGAGTTTCTTGACTCGTGTATTGACTCGGAAAGAAACCCTTACTTGACATCATGGCGGAGAGGGTCCTCCCTCTCATGGTCTTGTTGGACCCTCAGTGTCTATTATGTGTCACTAATGGGATCAAGGCCTGGTGACTCCTCCTTTGGGACTCTCCCTCCATTCAGTCCTCACTTGTGCTGGTTCTCCAGGGCCCGGATAAGAACCTCCTGATCACCCACCTATGCAGAACTTATTGGCCAAAATCCTCTATCCATCTTCCTCTCCCCAAGACCCTTAGAAATTCAAGATTCTCATCATATGACACAATTTCCTATCTCAGAAACAGCACACCTGTCATGCTCAGACCCACCCCTATCATCTGCTTTCCTGACTCCATTCTGCCTGTTCACACTGCTCTGCCCACGCAGCAGGCAGAGCCATTCTTCCCCAGCGTCAATCAGATCGTGCCAGACTACTGCCCACAGACCTGCACGGCTTTGCACTTAATTTAGATTAAAATCCTCCATTTTTGCCGAGGTCCATAAGGCCCATAGTCTGAAATAACACCACCTTCCCTTCCTCCCTTGATGCCTAACCTACTGACTACACTTTGCTCACTCAGCTACAGCCACACTGGCTTCCTTCTCATTCTTTCAACAGGTCAAACATATGCCCTACCTCAGGGCCTTTGCACAGGTACTCATGCAATTTAGCCCACTGTGAACACATCCTTCCAGAGCTCACATGGTGATTCATTGCTCTCTTGGGCAGCCTTTCAGTCACCCTACCTGAAACAGCACTGCAGCCCTGCTCTCTGCAGCCCCTGCTTGTGTGTCTTCACAGTTCTGTTCACGACCTGACACTGTACACAGTTATTTGCTTTATAGTTTGACCCCATCCAACCACAATTTAAATCAAGAAAAGAAAAAAAGAAAGCAGATTCCCCACCTTTGACTAATTGTTAACAAACCTTTGAGGCAGGTTTTAAGATTGCTGTTATTTCCATTGTACAGATGAAGAAATTAAGTTCAGTGAGTTGAAATGACCTGCATAAGCTTTAACAAGGAAAATTACTGTCTTTCTCCCCCAAGGAGGAACAGAAGTACACAAAGGGTATGGTTACATAACTTAGGAAGCGCGACCAGGAGACAGCCAGCAATGCCAGGGACCCCACAGCACTGGGGGCCGACAGTGACTCAACAGTAACTCCGCCACTTCCTGTAAACAAACCTTTTTGAGGAGGCCTGCTCATTTTTCACACGGTCAAAGCGGCAACTGGGTTGCAGATAATCAAGGAGCCTGGGGGCAATTAGTTTTCCCATTCTGACAGTGAGAAAGCGAGGAAGCCTCGGAGTTCCAGGAACCGCTGTCATGCTCGGGAAGTTCTTTATTGGGCCTCGAGAGCCGGTGTTTGTCGTCAGCCGTTTTGATTCCTACTTTAGAAAGACAGAAGTCCCCAGTCTCACGTTCTCCGTGACCACCCTCCTCACTGCCAGACGTGCAGGAAAGGCGCCTGGTCACAGTGCTGTGACTGCTGAGGGCATGTGGGCATTTCTTCCTGCTGACCCTGACTCGAGAGCCCACTCCCAGCCTGCGCCCTCCCTGTAGCCCCTGAAGTGCCTGGCACAGAGCAGGTGCCCAGTAGACCTCGGTTCTCCCGAATGGGCCATTCCCTGAACTAGTCCAGGCCTGGCTTTCTTCTCTGTCAAATGAAGAGTGAAGCCCCCTTCCAGGATTATTAGGTGGAGCAAACAAAATCTAACGGACTGCTTTTCTTCGTAGCACACACAAGACGGATGAGTCTTCTTTAACTTTACGACGTAAAGCACGTGTGTTTGTGGGCCTTTCGGAGGCACGGCACTGCTTCATGGATCGTGGAACCCAGTTTTAGGGAGGAAAAGTCCAGGTTTCAGTTGAAGCTATCTATTCATTCAGGATGGTGAAGCTCAACAGAAGAAGGAAATTAAGTTGAACATTCACCCAAGGAGTTAATCTAATTTGCTTAATCTAACCCCACCCCCAAAGATATTGCAAATCGAAATAATAAAATTACCCTACATTAGTCTACTACTGAAGAGTAGTCACTTGTTCTAGCAAGAGGGTCAGGAAAAACTGGTGGTTTTATTTTGTCTTAGTTACCATGTGATAGCTGACTCGGAGCCAGGCATCTTGTTAAATGCTTCATATGGATGCTTGTTTGTTCCTCAAGATCAGCCCACATGTGTGTTTCTCCATTCCTCTGAGACAGAGCTGGACCCACCTGCTCAAGGTCACACCGCTAAGAGATGGAGCTAGTGATCAAGCCACACACTGTGGCAAGCACGCCACCAAACTGCCTCCCTGAAATCGACCAAAATGAACTACCCGATATCTACCCATCCATCCATCTATGCATCAATCCATCTATGAATCCAACAAAGATCTATGAGCACCTACCATATAGAAAGCCTTAGTTGCTAGGGAATACAACAAGAAGGAAACGGACAATTCTGCCATTGCAGAGCTTGAAATCCAGTGTAGAGTAGTCAAATTAAACAAGTTATCAAAGAAGTAAGCACAGACTGAAAAATTACGATAAGGAATGGGAAGGGAACTTACAGGACACTGTAAGAATTCTGAACAACACAGACAGTCACAGAGGAACAAACGCAGATGGTCGACTGGAAAGAGAAGTTGGGAAGGATGCTTTGAGATGAATCTGATCTGAGAAGGGAAAAAAAAATCAAAGCAGCAAGGGGACAGAACTCTTGAGGCGAAAGTGTAGGTTTGGTTACTGTGGAGATGATGAGTTGAAGAAATGGTTGGGCCTGACCACAAGGGAAGCAAAACTCAGAAAACAGAGAAGAGCGGAGCAGGAATTAAAAAAAAAAAAAAAGTCATGAGAGAAAGCTGCCTGACCAGGAGATGGCACAGTGGATAGAATGTCGGCCTGGGATGCTGAGGGCCCAGGTTCAAAACCCTGAGGTCACCAGCTTGAGCGCAGGCTCACTAGCTTGAGTGTGGTGTTGCCGGTTTGAGTATAGCATCACAGACATCACTCAGTGGTTGGTGGCTTTGAGCCCAAAGGTCACTGGCTTGAGCAAGGGGTCACTGGCTTGGCTGGAGCCCCCTGGTCAAGGCACATATGAGAAAGCAATCCATGAACAACTAAGTTACCACAACTATGAGTTGATGCTTCTCATCTCTCTCCTTTATCTGTCTGTCTGTCTCTCTCGCTTAAAGGAGAGAGAAGAGAGATGGAAGAGAGAGAGACTACTAAAGCAAAGCCTCAACACTGCTGCATCACTGTGGGCTGTAATTGCCTGCCTTGTTCAGGTCTGAGATCAGCCTACGGGTTAGGGAGGTAAACTCCGGACAAGGAAGAACACTGTCTTGTGGGTGTGACTGAGTTCACTTCTCAGTGGGAATGATGTGGGTAATGCGTGGCAGCACTAAGTACAGAGAAAATCCCAAGCTGTCTAAAAATTCCTCCCCAAAATATCACCTAGGCTTTATGTCCTAGACGAGCAGCCATGGTGGCCCCGGGTCTTCCGGGTGAGACAGAGAGCTCGGCTGGAAGTGGGCCTGGGGTGAACGCAGCCTCCCCCGCCCTCTCTCCTACACAGTATACCAGATGACCCTATGAAGCAACACTCAGTATTATTTTTAATGACATATTAAAGTGATACACTTCGCTGACATAGTAATGAAAACAAAGGGTGTGTAATAAGAAAATGTCAATTAAATTCCAGAGCCCTCTATTAATCCCAAAAGGGCAACACAAATAACAGACACAGAAAGAAGATAAAATCTCAGAGATTAAGAAACTGCCAAGGGCAGATTACTGGAGGAATATTTTTCACACAAAGCTAAATCCAAGAAGAACAAGCAAGCATCCTGTCTTGTCATACTTTAAGCATCTCACTCAAAAACGTTTGACTATTTCCTAATATCTTTTTAAAATCTTTGCAAGGTGAACTGGTCTAAGATTCTTCAGACACAGCTAATATATTTTTTGCTTCTTTTAGAAAGTATCTATTCCTAAATTTCACAGTCAAGAGATGCTTATGACAAAGACAGCACGTAAACAAGAAAAAATAATGGCACTTCTTCCTAAAATAGTCTACCTGCAACTTTAAAATAGTCCAAAGCATTTCTCCTTAGAGATCAACATTTGTAAGGTACCTGAAACCTGTATACACAAGCTGAAGGCAACTGTCAATATCATCCAGGTTAAGGGCACTCTCCAAAGTTTATTCACCTGGAGGCTCGGGTATTCAACCAGAAAAATCAACAGACTTCCATGCGGGGTGCTGTACAGATAGAAGCATCTGGACTCCATCATCTTGCATATTTGGCAATAGAAAAATGACACCCTCAAGGGAAAACAGTGTTCAAATAGGATTCATCTACTTTTCTTAAAGGATGTAGGCTGAACAATTTCTTTGCTAAGATGGAAAGAGATCATCTGTCTTAGTCCTTTGCTCTTAAAAGCATTTTTATTTCACAGAATGCTGAGAAACAGGATTAAAGGGCAGCGGGAACATAAAGGGAAGTTGTACTACCACTTAGAAAGTCCACAGGAAGTGTTTTCTCGGCCGCTCCTTATTGCAAACCATTCTTAACAGACCACCTAAATTCCCGTTGCCTCCATGAATCCTGGAACAGCGCAGCCTTAAAGACCTCTTCCCTCTTGAACCCCTGAAGTCCTTGCAATCACTACGGTTTGGCTCTTAAGCATATACTGTCTGGTGATATCTCTTGGACTTAAAAAATATATATGTACACACATTATACTTATACAAATTATAAACTTTACATTTTACAATTATACAGATATATTTTATGTGTGTGTGTGTAAATCCATGTATACCCACACATATATATAACACACACATATAAAATATATTGAGCAATTACTATATGATCAAGTGTCTTCATGTATTTTAACTCATTTAATCAACACAACAACCTGCACAGAAAACATTATCCTGTCAATTTTCTAGAGGATAAAACGGAGGGAAGTAGTTTTCAGTCATTCCCATCCTTGAGTTATTTATAAATTTATATAAAGACAGTCGTACATGTCTTGCTTCCTCAAATAGTTTAGGAGACCTTGGAGAGCTGGGACCCATATTGTCTAGCTCTGTGTCACTTGGAAAGCCTTGCACACTGTCTGCTCACAACATGTACTTGCATAAGCCAATGCGTTTTGACTCGATATTAAAAAGATCAGAGAGGTAATGCTTACTTAAAATGTACCCTCTACAAATGACATTTTAGTTCAATATTGACTTGGAAATAAAATTCAAGTCCCATTCATATTTGGACCTGGAACGAAATACCAAATGAATATAAATGGGAGGCATTTCCATGTCTGTCTTGCCTTTGGTATTTCCAGCCCGGGCAGGAGCAGCGAGGAAACTGTGGGGAACGCAGCCCCAGCTCCCTCCTTGTGCTACAAGGTGTGTGCTACAGGGTGTGGTGCCCTTTCAGGAAGGGAGCTGCGAGGGCAGGGCTGGGCACCAAGGCTGCAAAGGCAGAGAGAAAATAAAAAAGGGTGGAAACAACCCCCAGACATTCACATCCTGTGGATTAAAAATCCAATGAAAAGAAGCCAGTCCAGCAATGGGTAGAATTTTCAATGCAGTCAACCTAAGCTTCAGTATTCATTCTAAGTGGAAAACTGAACCTCAAGTCCAAAAACACCTCTAGCTACCCCCCCCTTCTCTGCTCAAATACAACATGCATTTACATTTATGGGTGACGATGTGGCTATATTTAAATCTCAGCTGTAACAGCAGCAGGACTGTAAATAGACTCATTTGAGCCATGTTATCGAATTCTATTAGCTTTCCTTCCTTGCCATTTTCCAAAGCAGGCCAAGTTTAGACGTGCAGAAAATGTAAATGATTTCTTTTGATGACTGCACGGTTAGATTCCCAACTCAGAAACCAGCTCCTGTTTACTTCTGAGAGCGTGCTGAGTGATGATAAAGGAGTACATTTCAGCCCAAGGCGCCAGTGGAATGTAGCACACCTGAGGTAAGAAATGAGTTTTAAACAATGCCATCATACTAGCCCTGTACAGTGCGTCCGACCAGACAGCCTTCCTTGCCTGCTGGGTGGAGAAGGCAGAGTGACTGCGCACGGGAACTGAACACACCTCCCGAGGCAGAGAGTACCGTGGTTCATGACAGCGGCCCCTACGGTCTTTGAGAGAGGAAGTCAAGGACAGAGTCAAGTTCATCGATTCCCCTCTGAGGTCGGGTGGGATCGTATGGAGGCATCCGCCTCACATGGCTCCATTTCCAAGAGGAGTGGTTTTCACTCCCACTGCCTCCCTCTTCAATTTGGACACAAAAGGTTATCCTATCCATTAACTAGCTCCCTGAATTCCTCCGACCTTAGTATTTCCTCATGACTTTCATTCAGGAAAGTGGAATCCAGCATTTTTCACATGGGAAAATGTGTAGCCCAATCATTGAGAGGAAGAAGAAAAAAGAAAAAGACATTAAAATGACAGGCAAAGTTTAAAAGTCTCTAAAATCTACCTTATGACCAAAAAAATTTACAGAGGAGCGTAGTTATATTCCCACCCCAATCCCCAGCATCCAAACGTGGAGAAAGGAAACCCTTGAGAGGAGGGAAGTTTCATAAAAACTAAGAGGATCAGACGTTGCTGTGATGATGAACTGCCTTGCCTCCTCCCCCAGATGCGGTGTGTGTGACAGATTTAGTTGTAAGGGTTTAGAGCCGACGACAATGGTGGCCCACATCTGTATGGGCTTACGCAGGTTAAGTGTTTTGGATCGAGTCGAAGACATTGTTTTGATGTGCCTATGAATCACCTCCCAGAGACCCAAGGGGCCTTGAGGAAACAGTCAAAACATCATCCCATCCCATAACTGAGCAGGGAGAGAGCATCCATCAGTTGAAAGAATAAGCTGAAGGTCTAAACAGTCCTCAGAATGGAAGTGGAATAGCAAAGCATAACATACAGTTCTTCACAGACCACAGGAGGACTCAAGAGGATGACTATACATCTCAGCAGAAGCCATAATAATAATAATAATAATAAGACTCAAATCTAAAAAGTCGGGCCACTGCCCTGCAAAAGCTAAGATATACTGAAAGTTCTCTTTGTGAAACTTGGTTGATGCTCCCCCTCAGAGTTACTCAGCCCTACCTGCCTCCCCGGTCCATGGCCATGTACTCAGTGGAGAACTGGGGCCACTACCCTCATGCCCCATCTATTAACCCCCACCTCCATCATGTTCACATCAGCTCCAGCATCACTGGTTCCCAAGCCTAATGCCATCAGACCGCAGAGGCTCTGCTTCTCCCACACTCAAGTTAAACTCTGCTCACTGACTGAGCTGTAGCGCCCCCAACAGTTGCCTAGAGAGAATATCTGACAACACCCGGGAGGGAAGACAAACCTTTGACAATGGGAGGGAGCCATCTGTGTTTATTTGCCAAACTGCAGCCAGTTTGGTAAGCTACCAACTTTTGTTTGTTTATTTCTGTCCTTGGCTCCCTTTTTCTTTTTCCACTACTGTTACCATCCTGGGACCTCACACTGGGCTAACCATTAATGTGTTTGTTTTGTCACACAATTCACTCCCTGGAGAATCTAGACATCTGGCACTTAAAATTTAACCCCAGGAAGGAATAGAAGAAAAGGGGGAATCCTAAACTTAACCTAAAATTAACAATAAATGGCTAAATTTGACTGAATTGAGCAAGCAGGACTAGATTAGGAGGCTGGAATAATAATTTTTTTAAAAAAGTTACTTCTAGACCCTGGCAGGTTGGCTCACTGGTAGAGAGTCAGCCCAGTGTATAGATGTCCCGGGTTTGATTCCCAGTCATGGAAGACAGGAGAAGCACCCATCTGCCTTTCCACCCCTCCCCCTCTCACTTCTCTCTCTCTCTCTCTTCTCTCCTCCGGCAGCTGTGGATCAATTAAAGTGAGTTGGCCCCGAGCGCTGAGAATGGCTCCATGGCCTCCGCCTCAAGTCCTAAAACATAGCTCTGGCTACATCGGAGCAACGCCCAGATGGGCAGAGCATCACCCCCTAACGGGCTTGCCAGGTGGATCCCGGTCCAGAGCATGGGAGAGTCTGTCTCTGCCTCCCCTTCTCTCACTAAATATAAAAACTTACCTCTACATACTTTTGACTTTATAGCTTATGAATCAAATAGTTGCTATAGTCAGAAACATTAAAAAAAAAATTCAAACTTCATGAAAATCCTAAGGACTTGAAACACACAGTTTTGATTCAAAATTAAACACCATTCAGGAAGAAGAAAAAGAGGAAAGTGTGCCTTTCTATACTGCGAACGTGCAGTGCCACCCACTTCCTGTCTCACAATAGAATGAGAAAGATGACTCTATGCCTAAGAAGTAAATATAGGAGAGCCTGGGGTTTGGTGTCACGATACCCACTCTTAGTATCATTTCTTCAACTCGTCAGCTTTCTGCTCTTGAGCAACTGGATGATCTCTCAGTCTCCTCATCCATAAAATGAAGACAAAAACCATCCCTCTGCATGTGCTGTGAGTGCAAACATCCAGTTCCTAACACTGTGCCTGGACAACAGGAAGCATCTGCTAACTGTGTGCAACGATCATTAGCAAGGTATTGGTTGAGTGGACTTCGAGAAATTCATCAACTAACTTAACAAGGACAACCCTCAGTGGTATCACAGGTGCATACTCATCGGATTAGAGGCAAAAATAAAGTTTGGGCCATTTTCCATCCTTCTTATGAAGTTTCAGTCCTCCCTGTGGGAAAATACTCAAGAGGATGTCTTCAAGATAAAATGGGAACTCCAGCATTTGATATTGATACATGTTATATTATTGATACCCCTAGTTTCAAAAATATTCATCTAGAATATGATATAGGTATTCAGAAATAAAAATACACATTAAAGCAATGTATTATACCAACATCTAAGACAAGAGCTATGGGTAAGTCCATATCCATTCGTGCACATTTTCTGTGGCTCTTTTCTCATGTGCAGAGAAAGCTGATGGTCCACAAAGCCTAAAATATCTTCTTGCTGGCTCTTTAGAGACAAAGTTTGCTGACCTCTCATCCCAGTGAAGGGATTGAGGGAAGGCGCAAGAATAGAAGAGATAGCTGGAAGGACAGATGTACGCAAATATCAAGTGAGCTGGCTTCAGATGGAAAGAAATAATAATTTTGAATAAAGTTCAGTGCTAGTCAACTAAGGCTGAGGGCACACCTGCTACTTAACACTGAATGAGGAAACCAAGAATGTCCATGTACTTTTCCCACGGGTTCTTAAAGTAACACATGTCATCTTCGGAAACATAGTTTAAGAAAGTGCATACAGTTAATAGAGAGCCTCTTGTCTGAACTGAAGGCAACAATAACTGGATTTAATTTGTTGTCTGTTGATTTATATGATTATTACAGAAACATCTTTGGGAATATAAAGAATATTTTTGAAATAAATGTAATTTTGTGACTTTTTTTTTACCTAAAAGAATCAATAGAATAAAGTATCAGAAGTAAAGCTTTTTTAATAAAAAAAGGAAAATTTTAAATTATAAGATTGGTCCTGGGACAGACCTTTATCTAAATATTGATGCAACCTTGTTTTTTAAAAAATAGATTCTCTTCTAGCTTCATATTTTAATCTTTTTAAAAATTAGCTTATTCAAGATAATGATATATAACCTTTTTTGAGGTAGTTTTATTCACTATACAATTATAGTATCTTACTGAGAAGCACTGGTGAAAATTTTAACTTAAAAGATTTAAAAATATGTGTAAACTGATTTAAAATGCAGTGCATCACAAGGATTTCAATTTTTACTGAAGATTAGTTTGATGAAGAATTCAGGGCCTGGTCAGTTGGCTCTGCCATACAGCATCGATCTGGCTTGTGAAAGTCCCAGGTTTGATTCCCAGTCAGGGCACATAGGAGAAGCAACCATCTGCTTCTCACCTTCCCTCCATCCCTTCTCTCTCTCCTCTTCTCAGAGCAATGGCTCGATTGATTCGAGCACATCAGCCTCCAGCACCGAGGATAACTCCTTGAGCCTCTGCCGCAAGCACCAAAAATAGCTTGGTTGCGAGCATCGGCCCCAGATGAGGGTTGCTGGAGGATCTCAGGCAGAGTGATACAGAAATCTATCACCGCTAGTCTCACTTAAAAAAAAATTTCCTATTGTCTCCCAAACTCCAGTCTTCCATGATACTTAATAAAAAATGTCACGCTTTCTTAATAATCAAAAACACTTTTCAAACTCTGCATATTTAACAGTATAAATTAAGTTAGTCTTATAGAACCATTATCATTGTTTAAATATTTAATGATTTAATGACATGGAATTATGTTTATAATATATTAAATGAAAATGTTGCAACAGTGGGTTCCCATTATATAAGAAAAACATGTCTGTACATAGTTAAACACACAGAGTGCTCTGGAGTTGGAGATTAGTGATGTCCACTTTCCTGAATATCCTTTCAATGTATTTTATGAATTTCATTTATTCAATGTTTATTGCATCTGTAATTAACAGAAGTATACAGAGTGGTGGGAATTCTAATTTTTGTGGCTAGTTTTTTTTTTAATTTGCCTGAAATCTAATCTCAAAGAACTGATCATTAAAAATTGATCCTCTCTTTAAAATTTAAAGCTTAAATAGCTCAAGTACTGAATAGATATTCAGACCATAAAACAGTGAAATTGACATATTTCATTCTTTAACAAGGATTCATAGCCATTACTTATTATTGTATTCTGATGCTTAATCATCATAAATTTTTGTAGCACATGGTACTCTTTGATGATTTTATTTGATCTTCCAAAATAATCTCGTGAAATCGTCAGGGCAGACATTGTCATTCCTCTAATGGAGGAAAAGAGGCTTGGGGCGCTCATCAGATGAGTTAATAAAAACTGGGGAACTGGGTGAAAACTCCAAATCCCCTTCCCTTTCTAAAACAGTCTGCTGCTTCTTGAAAGCATAGTAAGAAGTATTCCACTTTGAAGAATGGTTTAAAAAACAAGGTGCACCTGACCAGGCAGTGGCGCAGTGGATAGAGCATCGGACTGGGATGCGGAAGACCCAGGTTCGAGACCCTGAGGTTGCCAGCTTAAGTGTGGACTCATCTGGTTTGAGCAAGGCTCACCAGCTTGAGCCCAAGGTCACTGGCTCGAGCAAGGGGTCACTCGGTCTGCTGTAGCCCCCCGGACAAGGCACATATGAGAAAGCAATCAATGAACAACTAAGGTGCTGCAACAAAAAACTAATGATTGATGCTTCTCATCTCTCTCTGTTCCTGTCTCTTAGTCCCTCTCTCCGTCTCTGTCTGTCACACATACACACACACATAAACACACACAACAACTACAACAAACAAAAAACCAAGGTGCATCCCTCATATCCAGGCATTTAATAAAGATAACGTGAAGTTCAATGACAGCTGCTGCTGCACAGATTGAGCTTTGCAGTCAGAGCTAGGAGATCTCAGTTCTAGTCCTTTTTATCATTCTACTGTGCTGTGTGATTTGGAAAATGCTCCAAGTCTAGGTTGGTGCGATTCCTGATTCTAAGCGTCTGCTAAGTAAGTTCATAAACAATTGAAGAAATAGAGCAATGGAGGTCTTCCACTCACCCTTGCAGTTGACTCCCACCTTCTCTGTTGGGCCCAGTGCCCTGAGAGCTATTCTGTATGGACTTCTATTAGCTCCCTGGTCTTCAATGCTTCTGGATAGGTTTGCTCAATATGGGGCATAAGCAGGTGATCAGGGAACAGGAGGAGGCAGGGTTAAGTTAGTTACTCCTCTGGCTCCCGCCCCTTGCCCATTCAGGACTAGAAGCAGTTGTAGCTTCCTGCTGTGTCCTTATTTGTAACATGGAAAAAATAAGAGAAACTCCTTTCACCAGTCAATTGATTTCACAGGGAAAAAACATATTCTTCCCCAAATGGGGAATGTCAAACAGTATCTGGGATTGGTGGGGATTCTTGGAAGGATAGAGAAAAGAATGTTGTCAGAGACTACCTGGTAAAATTCAACATCTTGTTCTACAGATGTGGGCATGGTAGGCCAGAGTGTAACTCAGTAGAGAACACCAGCTTTAGTATCTGGAACTCTAGTGACCAAGGTATAGTCCATTCCATCAACAGGAACCTAAGTCATCTCAGAGGTTCCATACACAATGAAATGCCCAAAGAAAAATATCTACCTGGCACTCAAACAACCGAATGCTAACCTTCACAAATAACAAAATAACAAATAACAAAAAGTTTTTGTTTGTTTGTTTTGGTTTACTATACACTGACATTGTGTTGCAAAAATAATACCCCATTTCCTGTTCATTTGAATCACCAACTTTGGGATTATCCACTTCTTGATGAGTATTAATTCTGGTGATTCATATCATTTTAAAATTTTGCATGCTTTGATCACTACTTTTGAATCTAATATCTGTATGGACTCCCATACATATGAGATTGGGTTTTTATATTAATTCATTTTATGTCTATTTTATTAGGAGGCCAGCCCAAGAACCTGGAAGGGGAGAAGGGAGCAGTCTTCCTCCCCTACACTGTGTTGATGACAGTCATTCCTTCGTAGTCAGAGAAGAGAGCAAATATCTCATTGGCTCAAGATAATCATGTTATCAAAAACCGTCTTTCCGGTAAGTTTGGCTATTTCATTTTCTCCTTGCCTTTGAGAGAGACCCTGGGATTGCGGCTACATAAACATTTAGAATCTCCAGTGCACAGAGTCTCTGAGCATGCTTTAACTAAAATTTGCAAGCATCAGAGCTTCACAACAACAAGCCATTTCAATACAGTGCATAACAATTTCTCCTTTCTCAAGTTTGTCTCAGAAGGCATAAGTATAAACCCTACTGTCTTAGCATCCAACATTACAGAGAAATGTGAATATCAAATGTTCTAAGAATGTCTACACTAGAATTCAGTTGTGACTCCCCCACCCCCAGGTGTAGAGTCACAAGAAGTAGTCTGATTCCCAACTATCTGTCCATAAAAAGATTACCTTCGAGTGATCCAGAGGCCTGAAAAATTACAAATTCCTCGTCCTCAGCCCTGGGATCTAATTCAGTAGCTCCAGGGTGAGCTACAAGCCTGGGCTTTAATGCTATTCACGATATTCTGTAGCACACCCAGCTGTGGGAATCGCTGGAGAAGAGCCTATGAATCAGGAAGGCTCAGTTCTAGCCTAATCTGGCTAACTTTCCAGACTGCCCTTTGTAAATGTTCTCTCCTGTCTTGGCCCCAATTCAGGTAGAGTGCAACACAAAAAAGGTGCGTTACCAAGCATCTTTAAGAACTCTTCTGGAGTCTGCCATTTTCCTAGGAATGCTAAAAGTAAACTGGAATAGCCAGGAAGGGGAAGGATGCTGGTAAACAGAAAAGATCAATTCGCATTTGGCCCATCAGGCAGAATTTTGGCAGGCTGACTGATTTTTTGATAGGTTCTTGGAAGGCTTTCCCACCACATGCAGCACAAACATTACCCCCCAGCCTTCTGTTTCCCTCTTATCTGGGAGGTGTGCTGTCTCCCTGGCAGAGCTGCCAGCTTCTGCACACCAAAGTGTTCGCCCAGGGAAAGTTAACGAGAAGCAGCCTTGGCCGCAAGCCCATGGCTACGTCCACTCTCCTGGCCACGGGCAGGAGAGCACAAGCCGGGCTGTATGGAGGGACGGGAGCCACTTGGCTCCATCAGCGGTCCCTTGTCACTGACACAGAGCAGCCGACACGCGGATACACTGGGAGTTACAGAAATTATGCATGAGCACAACCTGTGGACCTCTGGTTCGAGGCCTGGCTCACAACATGACTAGGTCTGTTTGTCCCGCTCCAAACAATGGTGGCAGTGTTTGTTTCTTCCAAAGACTGTGACCTGGAGGCCCTAAGACAGAGCCAGATTGAAAACATAATTCATTTGGCCTCCACGGTGTTTTTATATCATTTTAAGTCATCTTGGGAAAACTGAAATATTTCACATAAAAAACCAATTTTCTAAGATTCTCCTGAAAAAAAAAAACCATTAATGGTCTAGAGACACAGGACTGCCCTAATCACCTGGAGCTGAATTACTGGTGCCGACCACCCTAATCACCTGGAGCTGAATTACTGGTGCCGATCACCCTAATCACCTGGAGCTGAATTACTGGTGCCGACCACCCTAATCACCTGGAGCTGAATTACTGGTGCTGACCACCCTAATCACCTGGAGCTGAATTACTGGTGCCCCAATCAGGGGAATATGTACTCCAAACTGCCCCGGACCCCACCACTCCCTACTATTTTGCTGACACTAAGTCTAATGTCTACGGCCATTTACGTCCTTATTCTTGGTATCTTTCTTTGGTTGTTTATTTAAATAGTAAAGAAGTGCTTTGATAGCTATATTTGTAAAAGGGTTGGGGGTAACAGGCTGGTATCAGCGATCACCATGCTTCAGGAAAATGATGATACAGATCTTTCTTAACTGCTTAAAATGCGAACGAAGCTGTCTTACACATTAGCATTGCCCCCCACCCTGTCCCTGCAGACACTGGATTTGTGATCCCTGCATCAATGGGCGGGTTTAGCTATGACCAGAGCTCACTAAGAAAGCAGGGAACAGCATAAGGAGTAGCATGCTCTCTTGAAGTGAAGATCCTTTTAAAAAGAAAATACACACACACACACACACACACACACACACACTGCTATTGGTTATCTGATGAGAGGCAGCCATGTGGAGTGGTTAAGGGCAAAGCTTTAGAGTCATAACAGCCTTGGATATATAAAAATGGTCCAGTCACTCGACCTTGCTGCCTCTCTGTTCCTCGCATGGGGATATTAATAACCCTCGCCTCCTACAGTTCTTGTGATGCTTGAATAAAACACTCATATAAAGCACTACATGTAGCATCCGACACATAGTAAATGCTCAGTGAGGGTTGTTAATATTGCTGTTATTGATTGATAAGATGCATAATGACCAAAAGCTGCTACGTACACATTATCACTTTGAGTTGAATTTATTTTTCATTAATCACAGTGGCATCTGCATGCATATGAAAAATAGCCACATATATAATTGTCAGACATTATTTATTCACTCCATCAACAATACTTGGTGCGTAGGGAGCTCTGTGTTTCTGTCTCCAAGGGCTTTGGGACTCTAAGGTGAAGAGGGAGAGGAGAGGCAGGGTCACTACTCCAATTCAAAGCATTAGGCTTGAACTATGTTTCTGCAGCTAAATTAGCTGCAATCCTCAGAGGAAAGAAAGTGAGTGCAGAGCTGGAAGAGGGAGGATAAAAACGGAGACAGTAAATAACTTCTATTCTATGCTGGCTGACTTTCCAGATTGCCCTTTGCAACTTTCCTTTCCTGTCTTGGCCCCAATTCATGTAGAATATAGTACAAAAGAGGTGCATCACAAGCACCTTTGAGAAATCTCTGGATCCTGCCATTTCCCTTGGAATGCTAGACATAACATGAAATAGCTAGAAAGAGGAGATACCCTGGTGTCCGTGGGCCAGTCACTGCACAAACCTGAGCAGATCAAGGGAGGACTCCAGATTAGATCAGTGGTTTTCCATCCGAGTTTCAAGGAATCCTGTGGTTTTACAGAAGCCCCACCGGGACCACTCAAGGGTAGGGAACAGTTAGAGGAAGGGACCCAGGGGCAGCCAAGCAGGTGGGCTTCAGACCCAGCCTCTCTTTAGAGAGCAGCACAGCTTTTTTATGGAAGCTTCACTTAACGTTTCATGTGTACAAAGTGTTTTGCTGCTTCCCGAGGGTTTAAAACAAAGGGACCAGATAATCTTAAAAGCGCCGATTCTCCAACTTAGCCGCACACGGCGATCTCTCCAAGAAGCCCGGGAAACGCTGACTCAGGTCAGAAATATGTTTGCTTGGTCGTGGTGCAGCCTAGACATCCAGATGAGCAGATGCCTCTGCTTTGAGGAGGCCCTGGACATATCAGCCAAGACAAGGCCGAGGCCGCCCACAGGTCTGCCCTCAGTCTATTCAATGCAAAGACCCCAGGAAGCATAAGGAAATAAAAAATTCAGACCTACAGGGAGCAGAACTTCAGGAGCATTCAGAACCTTAAAGAATGCCAGTGGTGTTTACTCACTTTCTTGAAGACTGGCTTTCTAAGGACTTCCCTCCATAGGGATAGTAAAAGAAAATGCAAATGCAGTTTTAAAAGAGCGATGCAGAACCCAGGTCAACATAAAACACTTGACCAGAGCCTCGGCTCCCATTCATAGTCCGTCCATAAGGAAACTGAAGTCCTGCTTTTACCAGAAAAATAATATAAGTTAATTTTTGACTCACTTCACCGAGTCCACTCCTTTTGGAAGTTACGTATGCGTGACTCTGTGGGGCAAGAATGAAACAGGCCAGTCACTACTGTCCAGCAGGGCCACCAGGACATAGCTTGAAACATTCCAACAAGACAACACAGCCACTTAGTTGTGATCACCCATGAAGTGACACAAACAGTGGATTTGTGTTTATAGCAGCTGAGATTCATCATCTCAGAGAAAAGGAGGAGTGGACTATTTTCCTCCCCCACTTTCACTCCTCAAAATCCACCAAGATCATTTTCTGTTTCAGAGAGAGAGTGAGCTATCCCCCGACATATTTTTGGTGAATATGGAAGGAGACAAGCACAGTCACAGAATTTCTAACTTTGAAAAGGAGATGGATCAGCAGGTCAGAGGGTGTTTGGAGTTGCACTTTCGGCAACAAGTCATAGACCTGAAAGCCATTATCTGCATCAAAGCTGTCCAATAGCAATACATTATGAGACACATATTTTATCTCAAGTTTTCAGGCAGCCACAGTAAAATATAAAAGTAAAACTTGTTGTAATAACATCATTTAACCTGATATACCAAAATTATTACCCTTGCAACATATAACCCATATTTGACATATTGGAAATAGGTGAACTGTAAAACTGAATTATAGTTCAATAAAGCTGTTAAAATTATCAGAAATAGTTCATTATATACATACATATTTTACTAAGTCTTGAAAATGTTAGGTGCGTTTTATACTTAGGGAGTCCATCTTTATTTCCATTTTACTTGTTCCCTAGCCAGATGTGGTGACTACTGTACTGTGATTTAAAGAACTCATACTCATGTGTACAATCATGACTTATGCAAAAGACTACTACTATGTGCAGTTAGGCTATCGCCTCATTAGTTCTCTCTACCCCATCATGCTCTCATTAAACAACACTGAACTTGTCAGGACTTGACTCTTCACCTTCTGTGTCACTCATGGGAGGAAAAAAGATAAGAAGGTAGGAATTCTCACATCTACGTCTCTGCCTCTCTCTCTCTCTGGGTCCCCTTCTTTCTCGGTTACCATTTATCCCCATCGGCCGCCCTGGATGTATCTAGATTTATATTACGGCATTATTCCCTGGTTTACGTTCTTCTCTGTTTGTAGTTTAAGTGCACAGTAATGAAATGCTTTATGTTTTTCTTTTCAAAAATGTTCCCCTACTGAAGGTATCATATTTTTCCATTCCCATAAGAGCCTCTGAAGTTCAGAGGTTTCAACCACCGGGCTACATGAAATTAGATGACATATTTGTGCTTTTGAGCATCCTATCAGTTCTTCTTCACTATGTCTTACTCACACACTCACACACACACAAACACCGACAGTCTAAGACCATTGAGAGCTTTACAGGAAAAATAGAGGACGATTAACGACCTATTTTGCAGAAAGCAAAACAAATTCATTAGTAGAAAAAGCAAAAATCACTGCATGAAAACTGCTTCCTCTCCAGTTCTGGGATTTTAACAGACTGAGACAGAGAAAACGCCAGTCTGGAGATCACTATGGGGAAGTCACAGTCTCCCCTGACCCTGCTGCAATCCTAAGCCCTCACAGTATTCCAGGCGTACCGCCGGCAATGTGAACTCAATGCCAAGTCAATGCATATTTATTCAGCTCTATGCTATGTACGTGACACTGTACAGGTGCTGAAGATAAACCATCCCCCAAGACAAACATCATGATGTCTGTGAAGGAAAACCGCAGTCCAGCAGAAAAGGATGATCGTAACGTAGGGGTTGAGGTGCCCCATGATGGAGGAGGACCAGGTCACGCGGGCTGCATACAGAGTAGATGAAGCCAGGCCAGCAGAGGGAGTTAATGCAGTCCCCTCCCACGGTGTACTAAAGGTCCGTAAACGAAGAACAAGTATGGGGGAGGGGGAGGTTGAAAAGCATTCTAAATGGTGGTCTAGCACTGGCAGAGGCAGGAGAGCTAGTGTGGTTCAGAGGAACCCAAGGAGTCACAGAAAGAGGGGACCGAAACAAGGAGGTGAAGACCATGAAGAGCCTCATCACCATAATAAAGCCTTTGGAAGCCACAGAAGGGTTTTAGAGAGAGAATAGATGTGATTAGGTCTGCATTTTAAGAAGCTCACTCTAGCTGCAGTGTGGACAGGCAGAAGAACAGGAACGGTTGCATGGAGACCAATTAGAAAGCTATCAACATGGCCCCCCGTTTTCAAGGCCTAGGCTTATGTGGTAAGTGGGCTCCCGCATGAATGGAGCATGCTAATACATCTCATTTCATCCACAGACCAGTCTGAAAAGCAGGAGCCTGCACATAAAACTGCATTTCCAGCCTCTCATAAAAGATGGCCTTGGGGACTATAGGCTCACTTCCATGTCCAAAAGCAGCTGGAGGTGACTAGCGCTACCCTCTTTCAGGCAGGACACATGTCCTCCTTCCGTGTCTCAGGGTCACTGTCCCACTGTACCACCTTGTCTCTGGCCTCTCCGCTAGTCCCTATAGCTGTACTACTTGATTTCCAGTGTAAAACCACTTAGTGACCATACTCAAGATTGGGAGTTCAAGCGCCTGTGCTTCAAGGACTACACTGGTGAGCAGTCCATCCATACCACTGCCCAAGACCAGGAAAGGACAGCCGAAGAGCCCTCAGAGTGCTGGCATCTGAACAAGGACATCCAAAAATGCGACTCGGTGTGTTTTTGAGAGTATACTCGGAGTTTAACCTGAAAGACCTTGTTCCTGTGACATCAGCAGGAGTTCGTTTTAAACTGCTTCAAATAAAGACATTTGATTTTGGGGGCGGAGGGGGAAGCATATACTAGTAAGACAGATAAAAATATAGACATCCAACAGCTGTCAGGATGACTACACTTCTTCTGATTGGTTAGAACTTTTTCAAGCTAGAGAGAACACTAAGCATTCTTCTAAAGCCAAGCCAAAAGGCACCCTGCTTCCCAGGTGCTGTGTTTGCGTAGAGTTTGTGTGGAGGAGGGCCATTCTAGCAGGAAAAATAAATGGGTTATGATTATGGGTTTTAAAAAATGCAAGTGGCACCTTTTCCTAGCCCCAGGTATAAAATAAATAGGAGGGCATTTTCTCACTGAAACCCGCCTTTGTTTCATTCAGAAGTATGTCTGGCATTAAGAAGAAAGATTTTCAAAAGGGCCATGACAGAGATGAAGCTTCCCAAAGTCATTTCACCTGGCAGGGCCTCCGTGTGAATTCTATTTCTTTTAACATCTGAATGTCACTGCATTAATAATGCAGTCGGGTTTCACCTAGCTATTTAGTGGACAACTTGCCAATTGCCACATCAACAGATTCTGTAGGAGATTTAAGTGTTTTCCTTCCGGCTATCCACTTACTGATCTTTCTCCTCCTCGGTTCTCATCTCTAATTTCCTGTCTCTGCATTATGAAAACAACGAATAACTTCTGAAAGTTAAATCATTAATTCAACAGACACCTTGAGAACTTACTATGTAACAGGCCTGTGGCACAGAAAGTCTGCTCTCTAGTGAGGAAGTAAAGAAAATAATTTAAAAAGAACAATAAACAAATAATTATTTATTTGTTTGTTTATTTATTTATTTACAGCAACAGAGAGTCAGAGAGAGGGATAGACAGGGACAGACAGTCAGGAACGGAGAGAGATGAGAAGTATCAATCATCAGTTTTTTGTTGGAACACCTTAGTTGTTCATTGATTACTTTCTCACACGTGCCTTGACCGGGGGCCTTCAGTAGAGGGAGCCACCCCTTGCTTGAGCCAGCGACCTTGGGTCCAAGCTGGTGAGCTTTTGCTCAAGCCAGATGGGCCCGCGCTCAAGCTGGAGACCTCAGGGTCTCGAACCTGGGTCTTCCGCATCCCAGTCCGACGCTCTATCCACTGCGCCACTGTCTGGTCAGGCAACAAATAATTTTTAAAACTGGTATTATTGCTGTAATAGATGTAAGCTAGGGAAACAGAGGAGATGAGAGAAAATCCTGTTGAGAGGATAAGGGAAAGTTTCATGAGACAATATTTGAACTTTTTTTAGAAATAAAAATTATCCAAAACTTGGCAATTAAGAGAATTAAATGTGTACAAGCTCAGTCATAGATTACTTACCCCCCCCCCTTACCGCCCCCAGGAGAATTCACCAGTAGTTGCCTTTGCTATTTTCTATTTCATTAGAGTTGACTCTGAGAAGGTACTTACTAACAAAGACTTAAGGCCTGTAGAAAGATAATCCCAAAGTTACCATTTGATTTCTCCATAGGACTAATTGGCTTTGTCTCTAATTCAAATTCATTTCCAAACACGTTTTATGGTGGTCTACAGGCACTGCGTTCTTTTAAAATGCTCTCTTTTCTGTATTATTCCACTTTTCTGTATTATTCTCATTCACTGATGAGTTGGATAAAAACCTTTGACATAAGCCCATTATACATTTGAGTGAGAGTCATGTGTATACTTTTTGAATACTATACTTTGACAAAGTGAGTTTTTCAGGATCAGGAGGCACTGCCCTGGGAGTGAGGACAGTCTCCTTCTTTTAAGTCTTTTTCTCAAAAGAACGTAAGTACAGAGCAAAACATAAAATAATAGTGTTTACATCCTCCCTCTCCCCAGCTGGACTTCCCAGAAGCAACCATTTAACTGCTTCTGTGGTTAATTCTCAGGAGGCAACATCACTCACTCTCCTTTTTAGGCTTATATTACTCTCATAATTTACCTTTCCACGATATTATTTATGAACACTCTCTTTTAACTACAAGGATACAGCTTACTCTTCTCTTTTCCAATTTCATTTTATTCTTCTGTGGTTGTATTTGCAACTGTAAGAAATATATCCCAACCTTTGTCTTGTTTTATTAACCACAGGAGGAAAAAAATCTCTACTTCCCAGTTTCTCCCTCCCCGCCCCTTCTTTTCCAAGTGAGAGGAGGGGAGGTAGAGAGACTGTCCAGCACGTGCTCTGACTGGGATCCACCCGGGGCCAATGCTCTGCCCATCTGGGGCCATGCTTCCAACTGAGCTATTTTAGCATTCAAGGTGGAGGCTCCATGTGGCCATCCTCAGTGCTGAGGCTGATATGCTCAAATCAATCAAGCCATGTCAGTGGGAAGAGAAGAGGGGAACAGAGAGAGAGAGAGAGAGAGAAGGGGGAGAGGTGGAGAAGCAGATGGTCGCTTCTACTGTGTGCCTTGACCGGGAATCGAACCTAGGACATCCACACAACAGGCTGAGGCACTATTTCTGAGCCAACCAACCAGTATTTTCTTAAAGATACTCATGCCTCCCCCTTTCCTTCTGCTCTCCTCTTAACTCTGTGTCTACCTTTCTCTGTCTGCCCCACTTTCACTTTCAAGGTTTATATAACACTGGGTTAACTTGCTTATGCATTTGCTTCATACATTGATTCTAAAGTTGGAAAGGGTAGTTTATTATGACTATATAAAATGTTCACTGGCGAGCCAGGTAGTAGACTAAGAGGTCACTTATTTCTTAGGATTTAATGACACAACCGCTAAACCACCGAAGTCAAATGAATTCTTCTTGTTGTCGTTGTTCTTATTTGGACCACAGTTTTCTTAGAGATTCTTGCTGAATCTGTGGTTTCTAATTGTCTGCCTTTTCCTTAGAGAAGGCACACATGCTTCCTTCATATCACGTCACTGGGCTCACTGGCAAAACCCTCTGTTGGCAGCAATCTGCTTCTTTTTTCACCTTGATGATGTCTTGGACTTTTCAAATTTTTACCAAACACTTTCTAGACCTGCTGCACAACTGGTATTGAGTCCAGGCCCTAACACTGACACAGAGTCTAATAGGTTTTTCTTTTTCCGCATTTTCTTTTTTAAGTGTCTTTCAGGAGATAACAGTAGGCCTCCTCGTTGCTCTGAGGGCCACCAGACCAAGCTGACCAAACTGGTTTAAGAGGCAGAGCAGGCTCAGTTAGCAGGTGAACTGACCTAGAGGAACCAAGCTTCATGGAACTCACATAACAGAGATGCTCCTGTTGCCACCCAGAGGCTTTAAATAGCAAGGGGTCCAGAATAAGGAAAATCTATTGTGCTGACCAAATATGGATACATATATAACACTGACTAATCAAACTCTGCCGGTTTAAAATATCTTTGTATTGTTTTTGCTTTCTATCCCATACTTTACCTTAACTGGTGATTTCCAAAGAGACCCTCCTAAATTAAATTTTATGAATACATATAATCTATTCTTATCCTCAACTCTTAAAACTTGTCTCAAGACTTGGTTCGAGAAAACAGATCTGAGCTTTCGCTCCCAGTGCCTCACCAGGCAGGAACTTAGAATAAGTTCCTTTTCTCTGCAAAAGACCACAGTCTTGGGATTTGGGTCTTTCTGTTGTGAGGAGGACAACAGGCCTGCTTGTTGGGTGCTAGCAGAGTATCTTTGGCTACTTGGAAGGACTCTCTCCATTAGCTCACCATTTCTTGGATCTTTAAAAATTACTTCTCAAATTTCATCCTCAATGTGCAGGAATATATTCAGGAAGGGTTAAAAGAGGTCCTGCTATCTTGATGCTTTAAAAGCCAAACTTTATCCTCTTCTCACTTAAGTTTAGCTGAAAAAGGAATTCTAGGCCGATACTAGTTTTTCCTCAGAAAATACAAGAAACTGATCCATTGTCTTTCTGACTCTAGTGTTGCTAATGAAAAGTCTGATATCCATTAAAAGAAGTACTTTCTTTTATACAAAGTTTTCTGTTCTGTCTTCCAGAAGCTTTGAGATTCTTTCATTCTCAGAATTTTCAAAATCAAAGCTTACAGATTAGGGATATATATATTTTTTTACTTCCTTCTTCTGTCACTTGGCTCCTAATGTCTAAATCCAACCTACCGTAAACTTTAAATAATATTTTTAAATTTCTTTGCTTATTAAATACCCCCACTCCCCAAATGTACCTGGTACTTTGGGGGTCCTTTTCAGGAGATGGAGGACCTCTGCATTGATCAACTATGTTTCACTTGTTTTTATTTCTATTAAATATTCTATTTGCTGAAATAAGTCCTAGGCAATTTATAGTCCAATCTTTTAAGTAATTAAAAGTTCTAATTCTT